>CAIGQZ010034990.1:16600267-16635433 GCA_903798205.1 Danio tinwini | reverse complement strand
CTTCAGCTGCAGGGAAAAAAGTTAAATAACTGGTTTTTTACAGTGTACTGATAGCCTAAATACAGACTTGTCTAAACGTACTTTAAATGTTAAGAAATTGTAGCACATGAACATCAGGAAAAGTTTTTCGGACATTATAGCTACAGCATAAACTCCATTAACGTATGAGCATCTATAATATTAGCACACTTTATGATGATGTCATTTACTGTAATGTATGTCATATAGTCATAATAGTATAATAATAGTAATATAATAATTAACAATTTTTGTCGGCAGCTGGGATGCCGGAAAAAAAATCCGTAAAATAATAGCAGTTGAAGTACAGAAATTTACTGTAAACTAATGGCTGTTCAATTACAGAAATTTACTGTAAAGTAATGGCTGTTCAATTACAGAAATTTACTGTAAAATAATGCCCATTATATTACAAAAATTTTATGTAAAATAACGACAGTTAAAGTACAGAAATTTAATGTAAAATAACAGGTCAAAATACAGAAATGTCCTTAAATTTTAATTTTCCGTTACATTTCTGTAATTTAACGTCTGTTATTTTACAGTAAATTTCTGTAATTTAACGTCGGTTATTTTAGAGTGTGAATAGCTTAAGCCAACACAAAATTCATTTATTTTCCTTAGGCTTAGTCCCTTTATTAATCAGGGGCGCCACAGCAGAATACTGCCAAATTCCAAGACAAAATTATATATAACAGCACACTGCAAGCTTAACGTTTTATTGATCACAATGCAATACCTTTAAGACAGAACGGACTATACTGAAGAGGCGTTTAATGTTTGATTAAAGCATTAGCCTATCTCTTATTTACAATAAATATATGACCGCACAGTTGTTAAGTAACGAGCACGCGCTTGTGCAATCGTTACACACGTGCCCCGTGTTTGTGCTCATGGTCGCGCGAACTTCCGTGCGTTTGATTTGGCGTCAATTTATCCAAAGTAGAATGGGAGAAATGTCTTCCAAAGTGCAAATGATATCTCCGGAGGAAGCGCTGCCTGGAAGGGAGCAGAGCATGAAAGTGTCAGGTATGGTGCTGTGGATTTGCCTCAGTGTTTCAGTTCACGTGCTAAAGCAGCTATAAGCGGACAAACCAAGGCAGCGCAGTGTTTTACGGTTTACGTCGCGATGTGATACATTGTTATAGGTTACGGAAATAAAGTCAAAGTTCGCGCTTATAAAATGAAGCGTTATGAAGGGTTTCTCGCAGTCGAGGAAACGGGGCTTTGTTTTGTTTTTCCTGGATCTGTGTGACGCGCATGCGCAGTGGAACAGCAACGTCTGCTCATTTTTATAGATTATTTACAAATAATATTTCCTATTTGCATATTTCTCAGTACGCAGGTATCAACTGATATGCTTTGCCGTGACACCATTAACGTTAAATACATCTTACACACCCTTTCTTTCATTTTCATCAGCTTTTTTATGTTAAAGTGGCATTTAGGTGAAACAAAAGTCTTTTTTTTTAACAGAGTAATATCTCTAACTCTGTTGGCATTAAATATTCAATATCTTTTTCCCTCAGAGGCAGGAGTACAGGGTAGTAAAGGGCAATAAAAGGCACACTTGCAGTGGAACAGAACAGCTGACTCAGGCTCTTACATAAAAATGGAAATGCTGCTTCTAGGAGGGTGAAGAGCTCTGATGGGAACAGGAGGCTTGCTACAAATCCTAAATCATCCCGTTTAAGACACGAAATTTCAACCAAATTAAAACACTTGTTAAAATAGCAAGTAGTTATTTAGTAGACAGTTCCATCCAAACTGATGTGGATAACATGGATCCAATTATTAAATGGCATGAATGTAATAATTTTCAACTATTAAAAGTCAGTGTTTGAATGTGTTAAAACCACAAACAGCAACAAAAGCGAGATGTTCCTTGAATTTCTAGGTTGTCTATGAAGGCTTGTAAACTGATTAGTATGTAAATGAAAACCGAAAGGGACACTGCTGAGAGCTTCTTTTCCCTGCAATGACAATTAAAGGGATAGTTCACCCATAAAATAAATTGTAAATATGTATCTTGAGAGGAAATAGCAGGTCATTACGTTTACATATTAACCTAAACATCACTTTCAGCAGTGTGTATGGCATCAGAATTTTGGTGTCAGTATATTGCTGCGAAAGTATTACTGTGTGTTCACACCGAAGGCGGCGAGAGTGTCAAAGTAACCGGAAGTCATTCAGCACAGGGTAAAGTCTCGATCAGATACGCGGACGGTGGGAAGTGCGATATACACATTAATATAGCAGCATTTTTTTTATGACACTGTATAACAATAATTAATTCATAAGAATAAATAATTCATAAGAATTCATAAAGTGTCATTCATACAAAATTGTATGAGTTTTCAAATGTGAAATTAATAGAATAATAGGCACTAAATTGAAAAAGTGAATTGTCATGAGATTGAATTGGTATATCAGAGCATTGAATTAGGTGGCATGGTGGCTAGGCCAGTTGGCATTTCTGTGAAGAGTTTTACAGTGTTCGCGTGGGTTTCCTCTGGATGCTCCGTTTTGCCCCACGATCCAAAGACATGCACTACAGGTGAGTTGAATAAACTAAATTGGCCGTAGTGTATGAGTGCATGTGTGAATGAGAGAGTGTATGGGTGTTTTTCCAGTACTGCGGCTGGAAAGGCATCCTTTATAAAACATAAAACATATGCCAGAATAGTTGGTGGTTCATTCCGCTGTGGCGCCCCCTGATGAATAAGGGACTAAGTCAAAGAAAAATGAATAAATTAATGAGCATTGAATTTGTTGACTGCAGTTCTCTTAATGTCCACCGGTGTCGCAAATGAGCGTATTCTTTCAGGGCAGGTGCAGCCGTTAAATATGTTTCCATTCAACTATTTTTATGTGCATTTTGGAATATTGCATAAAAAAATGCTTAATGGAAACACCAAAATGCGCACACATTTTGAAAATGAGTAGAATAAACTTTGTATCCGATAAGAAAATATATGCATAAACTATGATGATAACAATTTACCGAATAAATTCCAGTATGTGCAGGGTGCGAATTACACGGGGGTTTTGGGGTGATTGACCCCCCTAATTAATGCTTGATCCCCCCCCCAAGGGGTCAAAGCAAGATGTATGGGGGGGTCAGTTCTTTAATACTGAGAAATATTTCACTCTGACCTGTATTTTAAATAATAATGTTAATAATTAAAAAATATATAATATAAATATAAACTTGACCCGCCCTATAACGGTTCAAACCATTGTTAATGAATAATTGCTCCAATCAGTCTGTTAGAGAAAAAAGTCTGAAAGCAGCAGATCTAGAGCACCAATAGACATCGTTTTCACAAGACTTTTTCTCGTAAAATAGGTGTTTGTATCTTTATTTAGCCTGAAAATCTAATCAAATTAGATGCATAGTTTGTAGTTTAACCTACAGTAACATCTGAAACGGCTAATCAGAGAATACTATAGGTGAGATTACGCTAAATATTTCTCAAAACTCTGAAAACTTAAATACATTTTATTAATGAACTAGATGTAATTAAAAGTAAATACATAAATGACTGAAGCATGTATTACACAAACTAACAGTTTACTAACAGTTGACCCCCCTCTGATCGTCTATGTATAGTTTGCAGTATGTGCATTAAAAAGGTCATGTGATTTGTTATAAGAGATCGTGTGAGAACAAAAATGGGTGTGATGGGTCTTTCTGTTTAGGTCATTCTAAAGTCCCTTTACACCCAGACCAAAGTCTGTCGTCAAAATGAACAACCAACTTTCTGAAGTAATTGCCCTGTGTGCCATTCTACCATGCTGCTGAGGAGTAGATGATGTTTGCAGCACAGATTGATGACGCATGTCAAACGAACATTATGTAAAAGTCACATGAACTCCTACATAACCGTTCACACCGTTTATCAAGACACTTCTATACAGCTTAAAGTTACTATTAAAGGCTTAATTAAGTAAATTTGGTTAACTAGGCAGGTTAGGGTAATTAGGCAAGTTATTGTATAATGATGGTTTGTTCTGTAGACTATGGAAAAAAAATTGCTTAAAGGGGCTAATAATTTTGACCTTAAAATGTAAAAAAAAAAAAAACGGCTTTTATTCTAGCCAAAATAAAATAAATAAGACTTTCTCCAGAAGAAAAGTACTATCAGACATACTGTGGAAATTTCCTTGCTCTGTTAAACATGATTTGGAAAATATTTAAAAAAGAAAACAAAATTCACAGGGGGGCTTCAACTGTCATAAAGACACTTGTCTATTACAGTTTGATATTCCTAGTCATTTCCCACAAAGCCAAATGAATTTGAATTCCTTAAAACAATCACAGAAAAAGCTTGCTTGCCCATTGCAGAATTGTATTAAAAGAGATCATATTTATACAAAAACTCTCATTTCTTTGTGCAGTTTACACACATACATTATTTCAAATCTGTATGACATTTTTTCACCTTAAATATTGGATGAGCAATAGACACTTTTTTTTAAGCATAAAAAGAAGCATGTACGTTATTTTACAATTACACCTTCTGTCCGACTGCAAAAAATGACAGCATATATTGGCAGGTGTAATGATGCCATGAATTTTCAAGAAAACTCCCTTTTGGAGCAAATTACTTGTCTTGCTCAAAGGCACGCGAGTGATAACACAAGGTTAGTTTCTCTCGGAGGTCAAACTTGCAATTTTCTGGCTACCAGCCCTGGGCTATACAGCCACACACCTTGTCTCATCATCCCAGCAGCAGGTCCGAGTGGATATTCCCTTTCCCTTTTTTTTGTTTTGCAGATATTGCCTCTGCATTCATTTAAATTGGACAGCTGTGGAGTTATAAAGGGATCTTTAGAGCAGCAGACGATAGCTTATTGTTGTAACGCCCTACACTGAAAAAAATGATTCATTGGATTTACTACATGTTTTTAAGGTAAGTAGTTGCAAACAATTTATATGGGCTGAATTTAAGCAAATGAAATGTAGTCATGTGCAACTTAATTTGGTTGCCCATATAAATTGTTTGCAACTATTTACCTTAAAAAATTTGAGTAAGTGCAGCGAATCATCATTTTTTTCAATGTAGAAGTTTCTAAGTGCAACAATAATGTGTCTGCAATGCCTGGCTCTCAGGAGCATCCGCAAGCTGCTTGACATGCGACTCACATTGGAGTTCAGTGCAATGGCATGAAGCGTCCATGCAGGGATCCACCCCTTCAGACTGCAGTGAACTGATTTTCTCAAGGCTCCCCCTTGGCAACGGGACTCCGGCGCGGGGCTGGCAGGTTGCCAGGTAACACTCTGCACCACTGACACACGCGTATCTCGCTTTGAAGATGTAATGAACCTGGTTGAAGGTTACAGACCACAGAACAGATGGAAGAATGAGATCAGAGCTCGGGGCAGCACCATGGCTCTTTGAACACCAGCAGCTCTCACTCAAAACTTTTTGGGCGCTCAGCTCAGGTGTTGAGGGAACTGCTCCATGTTGTTCAAGTTCTGTACTTGGAGTGCTCTTTTGCTATTTAAAGTATGCACCCTCTTGATTGAAATTTTTTTTTACTAATACATTAGAAATACTACATTATGATGATAAGTAGGGATGCTTTGATCGATCTGCAGGAGATCGGTATCGGCTGATAATCACATTTTATGACTCAATCAGTACTCGCCAATCTGGCGGATCTCATGAACTGATCGCAGGTGTTTGGAATTAGATTAAACACCCTGGAAGAACAAATTAGAACAGAGTTTGATATTCCTCTAAAGACCTTTTAAATATCTTCAAATTCAGCATTTTTATAGAGTCCCTATTAAAGCAAAACCAATTTCGTTTTAAATTATCGGAACTGGAAGAAACCATGCTGTCAGTAAGTTCTTTTAAAGGGCTTATTTCTAAATTCTATGCCTTATTACTTTACTCTGATTCCTCAGTTTATGATTACTTAAAACCACTATGGGAACGGGACCTAGGAGTTCTGTTTAATCCTGAAGGTTCAAGATGTGTGATGTACTTTTACAAAATGTACCTCAGTTTCCATACATGAACAAAATTATAAGTTTTTCCACAGAATTTCTTTTATACTTGTTAGTCTGCATAAAGTGTTCTCAGCATGTTCCGACCTCTGTTTTAAGTGCAAAACTTGTAAGGGGATATTTTTTCATGTATTTGGTCCTGTGTTCACATCCAACCATTTTGGAGAGGGGTTAATTCGGCAATCCAGGAGATAATTGGAAAACGTTTTATTTTCTCCCCCTCACTTTTTTGTTGAATGACATTCCTGAAAACGTTTTTGACTCAGAGCTCAAACCTCTGTTTACAACTCTTAAATTTCTGCCAAAAAAATGTATATTACTAAAATGGTCTACTTCTCAAAGTCTTTCTTCCTTTGAAAAAAATAACCTATGACCTCAACCACAAACAGGACAAATTCAGGAGACTTTGGGAACCTCTCCAATCCTTTCTACATAAACTCTGAAATTTGTCTTTTGTTCTGTTGTGATTATTATTATTTTTATTATTATTATTATTATTATTATTATTATTACTACTACTAATATTAGGCGACACAGTGGCGCAGTAGGTAGTGCTGTCGCCTCACAGCAAGAACGTCGCTGGGCTGGGTCAGTTGGCATTTCTGTGTGCGTTTGCGTGGGTTTCCTCCAGGTGCTCCGGTTTCCCCCACAGTCCAAAGACATGCGGTACAGGTGAATTGGGTAGGCTAAATTGTCCGTAGTGTATGAGTGTGAATGAGTGTGTGGATGTTTCCCAGAGATGGGTTGCGGCTGGAAGGGCATCCGCTGTGTAAAATCGTGCTGGATAAGTTGGTGGTTCATTCCGCTGTGACCCCAGATTAATAAAGGGACTAAGCCGACAAGTAAATTAAATATTATTATTGAATGAATGAAATATTATTATTATTTATAATTTTAAATATTATTTTACTTAATAATTTTATTACTATCATGGAGATCAGTGAATTAGGAAGAGATCGGACTGCGAGAGGCACAGTGATGCTTTAAGCTTTACATTTGTTAGGTTAGATGAATAGCACAGTAAAGATATCTTGAGTACACATCCCTGTCCCTCTCCTCGAGCGATCGAGTTGCTGTGAGGCTGTCCGGAGCATAGGAGCTGCGGTCACATATGTGCTAGTTGGAGAGCAAAATATTGGAATGGCCTTGCATGTATTCAGGCCTTTTTACATATTTAAAAACTGAAAGTTTTGTGTTTTTGACTATTTTATCGGTTATTTTCTGTAAAGCTGCTTCTGACCATGACATGTCCACACTAAATGGTTATAAGAGACATGTAAAAGAGATTATATGCAACATCTTGTCAAGAAATCAATACTCCATATCGGCTGCGAAAATCCTGATCGGAGCATCCCTAATGATAAGTCATACATTTTAATAGTGATTTTCAGAAGATACATGCTGAAATGTCAGTGTAACATTACATTGTAAAAAATATCTGTTAATTAACAGTTTTCATATTTTGTGATGCACAAGTTTTTTCTGTTTATTTACGGTTGTGAATTGCATTATGGGATCTTGATCTCTGCTCTGTCGACTTTTGATGTTGAAAATTCAACTCTGCAGTTTAACTAAGTGAAAATTTGGTAGTGTGAAATAATATAAGATAATTAATAGGCAATAATTTATGGAGAAATAAGTCTGTAAAATAACAGAAAATGTACTGGCAGTTTCGTATCATCGTATATACAACACCAACCCAGACAATATATCATTTTAAACTACATTGGAAAACCCAAAAAATTAAGGCAACTTTAACCATTTTACCTCATTTTACCTAACTAGGTTTCAATTTTCAACATTCTTAAAAATATCTCCTTTAAATGTCAAGCACAATTACATTTAATACATTTTAATTTCTACTTGGTTCAAGCCTCGGCTGGGTTAGTTGGCATTTTTGTGTGGAGTTTCTCCCCGTGTTCGCGTGGGTTTCCTCCGGGTGCTCCGGTTTCCCCACAAGTATAAAGACAAGCGGTATAGGTGAATTGGGTAGGCTAAATTGTCTGTTGTGTATGTGTGTGAATGAGTGTTTATGGGTGTTTCCCAGTACTGGGTTGCAGCTGGAAGGGCATCCGCTGTGTAAAACAAATGCTGGATAAGTTTGCAGTACGTTCCGTTGTGGTGACCCCTGATTAATAAAGGGACTAAGCTGAAAAGAAAAGAAATAAAACTTCTACTTGGCAAATAATAATAGACATTTGTGACTATACTTGCGTATGTTTTATTTTACTTGTAATTGTAATACAATTTTAATTAACAGCAAATCCAGCGGAATGCTTGACCTTAACAAGAAGCAAATGTATTGATTCAGTGTAAAAGTGTGTTTCATTATTGCCAGGTGGCAAATACGCAATGGCAAATGAATTTGCGTAATTCAAACAGTGATTTGACTAGGTGATACAAAAGAAAAAAAATAGCTGATTGCTTGAACACATCTCTAATAAGGATGTTTTGCTATTAAACATGTTCCATGTTTATTTTTCCTCTAACATTATTCAGAACTAAATTATCAGAGATTACATTTGCACCTCTCAAAGATGACCCATAATTAGAGCTGAAGCATTAAAAATACATTTGCTATAGGCAATATACACTCACCGCTCACTTTATTAGGTACACCTGTCCAACTGCTCGTAAGCGCAAATTTCTAAGTCAATCACATGACAGCAACTGAATGCATTGTCATGTAAACATGGTCAAGACGATCTGCCTCAGTTCAAACCGAGCATCAGAATGGGGAAGAAAGGTGATATAAGTGACTTTGAACGTGGCATACTTGGTGCCAGATGGGCTGGTCTGAGTATTTCAGAAACTGCTGATCTACTGAAATTTTTACGCACAACCATCTCTAGGGTTTACAGAGAATGGTCTGACAAGGAGAAAATATCTAGTGAGTGCCAGTTCTGTGGGTGCAAATGCCTTGTTGATGCCAGAGGTCAGAGGAGAATGGCCAGACTGGTTCGAGTTGATAGAAAGGTAACAGTAACACAAATAACCACTCGTAACAATGGAGGTATGCAGAAGAGCATCTCTGAATGCACAACATGACCAACCTTGAGGCAGATGGGCTACAACAGTAGAAGACCACACCGGGTGCCACTCCTGTCAGCTAAGAACAGAAAACTGAGGCTACAATTCGCACAGACTCACCAAAATTGTACAATAGAAGATTAGAAAAACATTGCCTGGTCTGGCGAGTCTCGATTTCTGCTGTGACATTCGAATGGTAGGGTCAGAATTTGGCATCAACAACACAAAAGCATGGATCCATTGATGCCTTGAATCAACAGTTCAGGCTGGTGGTGGTGTAATGGTGTGGGGGATATTTTCGTGGCACACTTTGGGCCCATTAGTGCCAATTAAGCATCGTGTCAACACCACAGCCTACCTAAGTATTGTTGCTGACCATGTCCATCCCTTTATAACCACAGTGTACCCATCTTCTGATGGCTACATCCAGCAAGATAACGCATAAATGTCATAAAGCACGAATCATCTCAGACTGGTTTCTTGAACATGACGATGAGTTCGCTGTACTTAAATGGCGTCCACAGTCACCAAATCTCAATTCAGTAGAGCACCTTTGGGATGTGGTGGAATGGCAGATTCACATCATAGATGTGCAGCCAACAAATCTGTAGTACCTGTTTGATGCTATCATGTCAATATGGAGCAAAATCTCTGAGGAATATTTCCAGTACCCTGTTGAATCTATGCCATGAGGGATTAAGGCAGTTCTAAAGGCAAAAGGGGGTCCAATTCGGTACTAGTAAGGTGTACCTAATAAAGTGGCCGGTGAGTGTAGATAAAATGCATTCATATTCTCTGCAATAGCTGTTCATTTGCCAAATAATCACAGCAGTTTTACTGCAGTACATTCGTATACATCATTTGGAAGGGTGGACATTTTTTTTATAGGGAGTGTGGGACTGTCCTGATTTTGGCACAGGATCACTGTAATGTCCCCAAAAATGGCAGCAGTAACACAGGAGGTGCTGTTTTGGCATGCAGTGAATGATCGTGGCACTGAAAAGAAGAACAGCAGCAGAGTTTTTCCTGCTAGGACACATTTGAAAGTGACTATAGGTGAAACAGAGCAACTCTCGAGTGGAGCGGATGAAGGAGGGACGTTGGCGAGAATGGGATGACAGACATTCCCATGTCCTCATGTCTGTGCATCTGGCGAGGGAGGAGGGGGGATCAAATCTGGATGGAGGTGGCAGGGAATGGCAGAGAAGAGAAATTAATTTGAGATTCGTTTTGATCAATTTGCCTAAATTGCTGCCTTTTTGGGAGGAGATAATGGGGAGGAGGGCCTAGACGAGCAGACACAGGCTGGAGCTCCGCCAGGGTTTTTCGGGAAAGTTGCCATGCCGGGATAGCAGGAGCACGGAGAGGGAGAGGATGGAAGAGAGAAAAAAAAGCCCAGGCGAGATTTGGCAGGAAACTGTCGCAGCTCTCTTTGTCTGTTTGCTCAGCTTTTGCGCAAAGGAAATCAAAAATACCCCGAGTGCAGGAGCTCAGCTTCAGTGCTAAAAACTCAAACCTAAAAGAAAACTGCATTATATATTTGCAGGAAGCTAGGGCAATGAGGGTGCTTGGTGTAGTTGTATTTTTGACATTTTTTGAAGAATTTGAGCTTTTATTTGGACTGGACTGAAGTTGTTTGCTCCAAGAGATGACCATGCGTCTTCAAGGGTCTTTGTTATCTTAACCACGAGTCAAGATCCATCTGACTTGTTTACGTTCTCATTACCAGCTTCACTATTTGAGGAGAACGTCTGGAAGAATAAACAGCGAGTGCCAGAAAAGTTTGTGCCTCTACGATTGGACTACAAAGTTTTGTTCTTACTTTCATAACTTCTAAAACTGTGGGCCAGAGCGAAGACGCTGCATTTCAAAGTGGGAAATGGATGTTGCTCGGAAGAGGAAGTTAGGTGACTTACCAACTGTCCTCATCTACTGTTTCCTTTTTTTTTTTTTTTTTTTGGTGTGTGTTTTCAGAAAACTAAGACTCTCTGCATTTTAATGGGTATCACAAAAGAGATTTTGAGGTGATTCTTGCTGTTAAGGTATTTAACGTATTTACCAAAGTAAAGATGGATTGTTGGTCAGCCATTTTGATTCTCAAAGTTTGTGGTCAGCGAATGTCTGGAGTACAAAGAAGGCCTGGATGTTGAATTCCTAACATCTGTAAGTGGTGTTTCTTTCAAGCCAAATAATGCAGTTTTGACTCTTATTAAAGGCATAGTTCACACAAAATTGAAATTCTTTCACCATACTTGCTTGTTTTAAACCTGTTTGACTTCATTACTGTTAATCATATAACATATAAGATTGTATAATATTGGTCGTCCTCTACAATCATTGGCTTTCCAACATTCTTCAAAATATCTTCTTTTATGTTCAACGTGTAAAAGAAATTCTTAAAGGTTTGGAACTACTTTAAGGTGAATAATTAAACTGAATTCAATAAAAATGTCATTGAACTGTCCTTTTAAGATAGTTATGTTAGTCATAAAGTTTTTTTTTTCATCCTGAAGTATTACTTTGTGGGGTGGCACGGTGGCTCAGTGGTTAGCACTGGTTTGTCGCTGGTTTGAGTCCAGGCTGGGCCAGTTGTCATTTCTGTGTGGAGTTTGCATGTTCTCCTCAAGTTTGCATAGGATTCCTCCGCGTGCTCCATTTTCCCTCACAGTCCAAATTTAGGTGAATCGGTTGAATCGCACTAGCGTTTGTTTTCCCGATTAGTTTGTGGTGAGAACATGATCCAAACTAAAACAGACCCAACTGCAAAAAGTACTGCGCCTTTTTTGACTAATCCAGCTGTTGAGTCCAATGTGCTGTCTCATATTATGGGGTGTGGAGGAAAAATATTTGTTGACAGAGCTTTACCATAAATTTTGAACCGAGAGGGAGAAAGGGAAAAACATTATCTGATGGATCATTGGTAATATTTCCAGAAGATGACCATGTCGCAGTTTAGCTAAATTAATTCATGCCTCTGCTTGAAATGACTTGCGATGTGCCTTCCCCGTTTGCGGTGCATCAAAAACATTGTTTTCCAGCCACAGTCGCACTTCATTCTTAAAATGAATAGTTTGTCTAAAGTGATGTATACAAACTATATATTAAACTATGACCAGGGATACAATCAGCCAGAGCAGTAGTCCCTCCATAGTATAAGTGACATTTTGTGTCTGTTGGTTTGTTTACTTGCAGGAGTTGCATTGGCATTTTCCCGCACGTTAACTCTGACCAATCGAAAAGCAATTTAGGAAATACGTTTACTAACATCTGGCCAACGAGTGATGTGGATTTTGTCACATGACTGCATTTTGGTTCTTTTTAACTGGTTCAGACCAAAGCAATCAGTGTGGTGTGAAAAGGACCCAAAAACGGCGTAAAAATGCTACAATGTTTCGTTTGTTACCCTTGGTCCAGACGAAATTAACCAAACCACAGATGTTAAAGCACCCTAAACCGAAGGAAAATGAATTACTTTGTACACTGAAAAAATCAATTAATGGGATTTGCTCATTTCTGTTTATGGCAAGTGGTTGCATATAATTTATATGAGCTGAATTTATACAAATAAAATTTAGCAATGTTGAATGGTTTGCTGTTATTTATTATTAGTTGATATTTATCAGGACATGAGGTGTGTATGATTTCTCATTAAGAGATCATTTTCTACTAATTCTTCTTTGAAATAACCAAGTCATACTTCTATACTGACTCTGAGCAACTTTTATACTAATACAGTTTGGCTTTGCTCATTGGTATTGCACTAGGATTCTGGCTGCATCGGCAGGCTTCCAGTTAATAACTGTGAAAAGGGCAAGAACACAGAAGAGGCAGAGCGAGATTTTGTTGATTCTGTGCCAGGATGATTTTGCCAGATGTGTTTCATCACAAGACAGGTGTCCATGGCTGATAGAACAGGTGCATTGTGGTGTTTGGCATTATAGTTTCATATGATGTTTTTTTTTTTTTTTTAAAGTCCTCCTTGTTGTCCATTAGTCCTTAAAACAGCAAAGGCCTAAACTCTCTTTGGTGGAATTTGAAATTTGTGGAGGTTTAATTTTTAATAGTATTTCTGACCTTTGAAGATGGATCCAAATCTAATATCTCTTCAGTGTTTTCTGTGCCATTTTTTTTATTGATTTATGAAGGAGAAACTTTATTTTTTCTACGTTTTGCCATCAGCATCTCGGAACAGCTGCTTGGGCAACTGCAAAATGCCATTTGGAAACTCTCCATTGCTTTCTAAAAAATAATTATTAATTATCAACAAAATTATTCGTATACCACCTGGATGGATCTAACTGAACAACCTTTTTCATCTGGCTTGTGTAAATGCTGATTTAAAGCTTATTTGTGGCGTAGAATAATACTTCTTTAATAACTTGAGATAAAAAAAATAATGGAAGAGCATCCGCTGCGTAAAACATATGCTGGATAAGTTGGCGGTTCATTCAGCTGTGGCGACCCCTGATTAATAACGGGACTAAGCCGAAAAGAAAATGAATGAACGAATGAATGTATACTACTGTTAAGAAAGCTGCTGTAAGGATACTTGAGTGCCAAATCAGTTTATTAGAATACTGTTTGGGGAATTATAGTACTTTTAAAGGTGTCCAATTTGCCTAGAGGTTAACTGTTGTGCATCCTTATAGTTATTTTTCTCTTGTTCTTCTCCCCCCTTTTTGTTAATACAAACAGTATACACTTTTTAAAGAAGTTGTATTTTATCAATATGGAACTTTTAATATTTCACCATCATTTCCTTTCAAGGGCATCACGGTGGCGCAGTGGGTAGCACGATCGCCTTACAGCAAGAAGGTTGCTTGGCTCGAGCCACGGCTGGGTCATTTGGCTTTTCTGTGTGCAGTTTGCATGTTCTCCCCGTGTTTGCGTGGGTTTCTTCCAGGTGCTTCGATTTCCCCCACAGTCCAAAGACATATACGTGAATTGAATAAGCTAAATTGTCCGTAGTGTATGTGTGTGAATGCAAGAGTGTGTGGGTGTTTTCCAGTGTTGGGTTATGGCTGGAAAGGCATCCGCTGCATAAAACATATGCTAAATAAGTTGGCGGTTGATTCCGCTGTGGCGACCCCAGATTAATGAAGGGACTAAGCCGAAAAGAAAATAAATTAATTAATGATTACAAAAAGTAGTTACACTCCTTCCAGACAAAAATGACCTTGTTTTAACCCATGAAATCTGCATTATTTCATCACAGGGCAATTCAAGCAGACACGTATATTGTTTATTAACAGGCTTCCGTTTTTGGTAAGACTGAACCGCCAACTATTCCAGCATATGTTTTACACAGCGGATGCCCTTCCAGCTGCAACCCAGTATGGGGAAACACCCATACACTCTCGCATTCACACACTATAGCCAATTTATTTTATCCAATTGACTTATGGAGCATGTGTTTGAACTGTGTAGGAAACCAGAGCACCCGGAGGAAACCCTCTCCAACACGGGGAGGACATGCAAACTCTACACAGAAATGCCAACTAGCCCAGCCGGGACTCGATCCAGCGACCTTCTTACTGTGAGATGACAGTGCTAACCACTGAGCTACGTGTTTTAGCTAATATATATATTTTTATATTTTTCGTAGGCTTGGCCTATGGAGCATATAAACACTATTTTCTTAATTTCTGTTTTGGGCACTGCACCTTTTCCCATTTTAAAGCAAATCAATGGCATTTGTAAATGATGTGTAGTTTAAAGGGTTGCATTTTTGGTAATTATCATCAAGCCTGATGCTGGTAAAGGAGTTTATGTTAGTGAAAATGTAAAAACAATTATTAAAATATGATCCTTTTATGAGGTTTTGTTGACTTATATTTTTATTTAATTAATTTAGTTATTTTACTATTAACATTATTCTTCACAAAAAATGGTCACAGTCTTTGGAATCTTTTTTGGCTTGAGACTTCCGGTCTCATTAACGTTGAAGGATTTTTAGACATTAAAAACAGCTTATGTTGCTTGAAGTTGCAAACTTTAAATATATTTGACTTTTTATGTGTAGTCTTGATTCCATATTGCAGAATTTGGTCAATATGTGTAATTTAGAAAAAAATTGTTAGGCATGGGTAGGCCCACACGGAATCTGTGGGCGCAGAAATTTGCAGATTTACACAGATTTTTAGCCCATCATTGAGTTTATTTATTTATTTGAGTGAATTTATATTCATTAAGTTTTTAAATTAATTTCAGTAATGTTATTAACTAATATGAAAATGTTCTTGTGATTTATTTACAGTACAGTTTGTAAAGTAAAATTTTCTGTCATTTAGTAGATATATTATAAGAAACTTGCTTTGTTTACCAAATAAGTGAATTAATTGTAATGGAAAGTGAAAAAGATATTATTTTTATTTCATATATTAAGTTTTTAGTTATGCTACGCCCAAAATCATCCTTTTTTTTAAACAAAATTCTGAGCAGAAATTTATTCTGGGTTCATTCTGAATACCTTGATTAGTTGTCTCAGATGACCTTACAAAACAAGCTGATAGCCTCTCTTCTGATCAATAGCACATGAAACTAATGGTTAAACAGTGTTCAGGATAGTTAAAGAACTATTCTGTGACCTAAAGACAGTGTGCTATGCAAAGAAAGTGATTCAAACTAAAGTCTTGCATAGCCGGATCTATATAGTCTATAGTCTCCAACATCATACGTGTAAATGTGATGACCTCATCTGCCATGAATGAATTCTTTCTGAATAGCCTCTTTAAATAATATGTAAGTACTTTTAGTTTTTTTGATGCAGCAGTGTTAAACATAAGAGACTTTAAAAACTAAAAAATCCTCACAAAACCCAAACCTTTATATATACATGTATTAAAACCTACAGTTCCTTCTGCTTCAGGATTGTCTTTTGAGCTGTAGAATAAGTGGAGGAATTCAACCATGCATGTGAAACAGTGTCTGTAAATTATTCATAACTTCCTTTGCAGATAATAGAAAACCTGATATGTTTGCATGGCTTTCAGCAATGTTTTTTTTTTTTTTTTCAAAGCCCAGAGGTAAAATGCAGAAATGCAGTGTTGTGTTTTTAGTGAATCGCATTGACCCACTTCAAGTCAGTAAATTGCTTGAGAATCCGGTGCCCTTTATGTTTCTTAAAGCATTATCTGGCAGTAACTCATGATGTTCCTGTACTTCAACTCAAGGTGAAGATCATGGTTTTTACTCCCAGCGAACGCAAAATAGTGATAAATATGCACAACTGTCTGGCAAATGCGGGAATGTTTATGTGTGTCGTGATGAAGTAGACCATTTAAAAAAGCCTGTTACACACTCCCTCGGTCTCACACAAATGCTCTTTGCCCTGTTTAAGAACACGTCTGTCAACACACTGCTCTTGTATTTATACTTTCAGCAGACGTTAGACCTATCTGATTTGTTTGTCACTGGTTTATAAAAGATGGCGGATGGCTTATGTGGTGGCTTAATGATTGGACAATATTTCATCACAGATTTGGATTAGATAAAGAATATGAATCATTCCAAGGTCTTGAATTAGTTTGTCAAGCTAAACTATATTGTCATTCTGTCTCCATAGTCTAAAATATGTATTAAAAAAATGTGTATTTTTTTATTATGTAAATTTGTCATGTTTTTATACATATTTGATTAAGAGACATCATTTTCATATTTAAGGGTATCAAACTCAGTTCCTGCAGGGCCGCATCCCTGCATAGTTTAGTTTCATCTCTGCTTCAGCACACTTACCTGTAGGTTTCAAACAAGCCTGAAGGACTCAATTAGTTTGATCAGGTTTGTTTAATTAGGCTGCATCCGAAATCACATACTTCCATACTATATAGTATGCTAAAATCAATATGTAAGCCGAGTAATGTCCTAAATCATAAACTTTGAAAAACAGTACACAAGAAGTACCCGGATGACCTACTACTTCCGGTGAGATTCTGAATTGCGCATTCGATGCATGCTATGCTATCCCATGATGCACTGTGAAAGAATTCATGAATGAGAGTGAAGTGACGCAACTGATGCGGCTAAGTCACGTGATGATAAAAAAATGGCGAATGTAGTACGTCTGAGATTCATTCATACTGCTCACATTCATACAGTATAATACATACTTTTCTAACAGCCGAGTAGTGCAATTAAATTCAAATGCAGTACCAACTGAATAGTAGGTGATTTCTGATGCAGCCTTAGGCCCCATTTACACTAATGCGCTTTCGTTTTGAAACGGCGTTTTAGATCAAAAACGATCCGCGTCCACACTAGCGTTTCATCTAGCATTTCTAAGCATATCTCCGTCCACACTACTCCACCAAAAACGTATATCACGTGACCATTCGCGCACTCTGGGCATGCACGTTCAAGTATAAACCGGAAGCATGTGTCTCGCTCAGCATTTGATTATTGTTAGCCAACAAACGCTGATTAAATGATGAGCACGAGCGATTAGTGAGTGCTCGAACAATAGCTTGCCTCTTGCGAATATATGCAGCTGCTGTAGTAAAAAAGGAAGAGTTTAACTGCACAATGGCGCCTAAAACGAACAATAGTGCAAACAACGCTCCCATTTCTGTGTCCATGTTGTTGTTTACAGTGAAGGCTGGTCTGCCGTCTTCCGGTAGCGTTATAGTCATGTGAAGGGGGCTTGACAAATAAGGGAAGGATACGCAATGATCCAAAAGCCTCAATCAGGTAGCGAATCTCAGCAGCCACACCTCCGTTTTCAGATGTCTCCGTTTTCCCCCATCCACATTAAGACGGAGCAGCCTTAGGGTTGAAACTAAACTGTGCAGAGCTGCGGCCCTCCAGGAACTGAGTTTGACACCTGTCATTTATATTAAAGGGCCACAAAACTCCCCTGTCTCAGCAGGGTGTTTTCACACCTCTAGTTTGGAAAAAGTCAGGAAAGTAGTGGGCGTGTCCAGCTCTGGGAGTGTCTGGGGAGGGAAAGAGGGAAGGATTTGCAAAGAAGGGAGTTTCCATTTGGGCACGTGCTGAGTTTCACAGGCAAAACAAACACACAGATGCAGGGGAGAAAGACAGTGACTGTTTATTTTTTGTTAATTATTTGCCAAATTTTTTATTTGTTGACTTTAACTGCAGTTTGCCACATTCACTTTTTATTCAGGAACATTTCCTGCATGACCCCCATGACAAACGAGAGGAAGAGTTTGGAGAGTGGAGAATGGAATGTTTGATACCACATGGCGAATGGGAGAAAAAATCCTCCGCATTTCTCTGTAGCTTAGATGCACTCAGTAGGTAGCGTCAGAAAGCCATGTGTGTATAGACTATCCTGTCACAAAATGCGGTGAAAATCCTACACGGCGGTAATAGTCTTATTAAGGTGTTTACATGTTTACACTCGGAGAGCAGCGTTTACAGCGGATCTTTCAGTCTATAATATTGTACTATAATATTGCAGTGATATTAACATACTGTAAACTTAGTAACTAAATCGTCTTTAAAAACTGAAAGAGCACCGCTGACCATACGAACTAACTTTGCCATCTGAATGAACAAACAAAGGGCACTGATTTCACACTTAACAAATCTGTAGAGACAGGACAATCAATACAAACTGGAGCCGTGTCTTTTGTAAAAGGAGATGAGTGACAAATCCGGATTTCATCATTTCCAGATGCGAAAAGCTCTTGGGTAAAAATAATTTTTAATAAGTGGATCAAATATGTCGATTTTAAATGGAAGTGCTGTTGGGTATATGAAACAGCCATTAAAATGTCTTCCTCGCTATCTTTTTGGGATTATTCCCGAAGTGGTATTTGTATTTTATAGGCCCAATAACATCTTCAGTGTTAAATCTGTGATTTATGCAACATGGTGGAAGTTGGAATGGCTTCGAACAGTCGAGTCCAAGAAGACGGCAAAAATGAATATCGCCACATTGAGTTGGTGGATTTGGCTTTCACGGCCGCGCGTGTGATAAATTCCAAATCGCACAGCTTGAAGGGTTGTTTCAAGAGATCAAAATAATTCTCTCTGAAAATGTGTTTGGATTCCTAATGCAGGTTGTAAAAAGACTCACTCGCTTTGCTCCGAGGACGCAACAGTCCACCTGTTTGTCTGAACAAAGAACTGAAGGAATTAAAGATATGATGTGTTCTGGGTCCTACGGTGTGTTTCATTTCGCTGTTTTCGCCTCTGGTGAGCAAAACCCCCTTTAATCTTAGCTCCAAAGGACTGCACTGACGGGCAGGTGTGGAGCGCTAGTCGCCATGTTTGATGTTGACACATAATCGCAAGATGAAGGGAGAAGGAAGCCTTTTCGCTCACAAAGAGATCTCGCTCACTCCTTCACCTCTGTGGCCACACGTCTACCCGTTACCGGCTCATTAGTGATCCTGTCTTCCTTTATAATGATAGAAAAGGAGCAGGAGGGTAAAACCCTGTCTGTCGCACATGCCCTGTGTTGCAGTACAAGAGTCGTCAGTTCCAGTGATCACAGTATAGTGTCTAGGCTGCTATTTTTAGGAGGACTTCCAGTACAAAATGTTGTGTGGTTTAAAGCAAATTGGGTAATGGTGTCTGAACATACTGTGATGTAAGTGCTTTTTCATGTCGAAGGGACTGAATTGCTCGCATATGTAATAGCTGATTGATAATTGGGCTCTGGATGCGTTTGGAATCATATTGCTATTTTGGTAGCATTTTAGTTTGCAATCCTTTTTAGGATTTAGTCTGTACTTAAACTGGTTAATATCAAGATATTGTCCCTAAATCCTCTCTCTAAATCCTCCTAACTTTAAAATCTTATCCCATCTGTTTGGTAATCATACTAATCACATTTAGGATAAAAGCTATAACAGAACAGCCTTTCGTAATTGTTTTTAGTTTTTGGTTAAATGTCTGAAATCTGTTGTGTGGTTTATTTTATTCTAGGATGAAAAATACACCAAAAATACCTCATGGGTAATTTTTTAAAAAGCTTTTACTATTGAAAAAGGAAGCTGCTAATAAATGACTGATGCCACGGTCACATTAGAGTTTGTGCTTTCAAAATTTTGTTGTGCCGCGCTGCGAAAAGGTGCAGGATTAAACAAGATGATTTGACATTTAAAAAAATGAACGATTGGTCCATATTTGAAATTTCTGTCCAGAGAGGTCATGTTTTGATCATAGATTGGTCTCACGCAGTCACGAGATGCGATTTCGCAGGTCAGAGTTCACCAACCTTGAACTTTGCAACGCAGTGAATTGCGAAACTTGTCGCACGAGCTTGCATTTCTGATCTGACGCTATGGGTGACTGTGGCTAAAATGCGACTACAAACGGGACAGTCAACATCATAGGTTTTAAACTCGATTCCTGGAGGGCCGCAGCTCTGCACAGTTTTGCTCCAGCCCCAATCAAACAAAGCTGACCCAACTAATCAAGGTGTTCAAGACTGCTAGAGATTATAAGGAGGTGTGAGTTGGAGGTGATTGGAGCTAAACTATGCAGAGCTGCGGCCCTCCAGGAATTGAGTTTGAGACCATTGGTCACCAATTATATCATCATCACCATTGATTTGTAACACCATTATAATTTAAGGGTTTTGAATGACAGTTGTCTTTTAAGAAGCTGTAATAATGCTGAAAGGTAGACAAAACAATAAATGAAATCAATCACATCAAACCTAACACACTTTTGCAGTCCCATTATGTTTACAGGACCACACCACACATCCCATTCAAACTCAAAAGTTAAAGGAAATCATTGAAAATTGTCGAAAGCTCAATGGTTGTGACATTTCAGTGATGTTATCGTTGTGTTTGTTTATATCTTACATTTAGTTTTTTTGGATAATTGTGTAGAAGCATCCAATAGCCACATAGAGACGAAATAGTGAGATGAATCTCTATGACTGGGGTGGCACAGTGGCTCAGTGGTTAGCACTGTTGCCTCACAGCAAGAAGGAACACTCCACTTTCTTTGGAAATAGACTCATATTACATCTTCAATAAAGTGAAACCATTTCGACTCCATTTAGCTGATTTCAGGGTCTGTCAGGAGCACTTTTAGCTTAGCTTAGCATAAATGATTGAATCTTATTAGACCATTAGCATCTCACTCAAAAAATGTAAAAAAGTTAATTCTACTTAAAAGTTACATTGAAAGGTACTAATCTAAAAAATTGTTAATATCATGCAAGATAATACATAAAGCATTTAATTGTAAAAAATATGTATTTGCAACAAATTCATAGTACGTAAGTTACTGAAATGTTAAAGTAAAAAACATGTATTAATATGTTAAATATTCATTATTGTTTATTACAATTACAAGTCAGCTGGGTATTTTTTCTCAGTGTATAGTTACATAACTGGGAACTATTTTCAGGTGCTGTGTAATATAATTGCGCCTGCTGCAGCCGTGGTATGGCATCAAAGTTCCTTAATTATGGTTTTTTCATAGATTTTTCCTTGAAAATATATATGTTTTTGTGCAAGATGTTAATGGTCTAATCCAGTTAAATAGTTTATGCTAAGCTAAGATAAAAGTGTCCCCCCTGCCCCAAAACACAGACTGTTTCTCAATTCCAAGAATGCAGAAAATGGACTTGCATTCTTGTGAAGACCGGTCTTGCCAGGTTACCTCGAAAGAACAAACTTGGGAGACCGCGAGAACAGAGAACGCGTCCTGTGAGAAATCAAATGTTGCGTTCTTCCTGATGGTCACATGCTTCCTGACCTTCACATGTTTTTAATGGAAAATTAAACATTACAGCATTCATACAGCAATTTATTGTTTTTCCCCTCTTTAAATATATATTATGCATAAAGGCCTTATAGATATAGGTTGCACAATGCAAATAAATCTAATTTTAATACGAATTTCAGCAAATAAACACCCTTAATGTGTTTATGCCTTTATTAAGATATTCATGGTAATGTTTACTTTCACCATTTCATTTAGGGAAACTCCTAATACAAATAAGCTATATCTCTGAACTTCTTTAAATCTATATAAAATGCTGCGCTTCCGACCTCCTTTATTTAGCCGCAATGACTTCTGGGACTTCTGCGTCTGCATTAATGCATCCTCGATATAAATAACACATCCAGGAAGTTTCACACATTCTCCGTTCTTGCGGTCTTGAATTTTGGAACTGAACTTTGGTAGCTGATGATGATGTTACACGAGAACACGAGGACACAAGATCGCTAAAGAACTCGTATTGAGAAACAGCCACAAATTGGCTGAATAGATTAAAAAATGGTAAAGCTCAAGTGTTTATCTCTACACTCTCAGAAATAAAGGTACGCAAGCTGTCACTGGGGTGGTACCTTTTTAAAAGGTACACATTTGAATTTAAAGGGTCCATATTGGTCCCTCAGAAGTATATATTAGTACCTACAAATTTTCAGAGGAACACTTTTGTACTTTTTAGATACCATTAGGAGGTATTAATATGGACCTTTTAGGTACAAATTTGTGCCTTTTGAAAAGGTACCACCCCAGTGACAGCTCGCGTACCTTTATTTCTGAGAGTGTAGGGGGTTGTAAAGTGGGCATATTTCTAAAGAAGTGTAGGGATGAACAAAACTGGAAAGAATTCAATGTTTTTGTTGGCCACATTTTATGCAATACCCTCAAAGTAAACGGGATATCACATGTCGTTGTATCATACTACTATATGCAGCGTTAATCATGGAATACTATTTTTTTGTGAAATAGTGGGCGGTATGCAGTATGAACGGCACAGTATGCCGCAAGCAATACACTAGGACACCATTCCAAACAGCCTTGTTTAATCACCATGACAAAGGAAGTGATTAAGTGTTGGGCATTTTACAGAATGATAGTCTCTTGGCAGTCCTTGCGCTTGTGCTTGACTACATGCTGTTGCCAATGGTGACAATATCAAATGAACTGGAATGAACCGAGCAGTTTCATTCCACAGCTGAACATCAAGCATGAGGAACACTTTAGCCATGTAAATATTGCTGGGTGTTTGATGCGGTTTCTCTTTCTGATTTCTCATCTTCCTTTCTCCACCATCTCTGTCGTTCTCCTTCTCTCTAGCCTTCCCCCCACCCTCCTTCTGATTGGTTGAATTAACTCTGCAGCCTCCTGTTGTGAATAATTACTTTTGATCCAATGCGGATCTCTCTCTCTCTCTCTCTCTCCCTCTCTCTCTCTCTCTCTCTCTCTCTCTCTCTCTCTCTCTCTCTCTCTCTCTCTCTCTCTCTCTCTCTCTCTTTCACTGTTTTCAGATTTCTCTTTTAAAATAGTCTTACCGTCATGACCCTATATCATACACAGATGTAAACACAGTATGTACTGCGATTTGGTTCTCAAGTCTTTTAGCAGGGATTATTATGGCAAACAATATACTGCATTGTATAGCCGTCATCATATTACTGCCGTCTCTCAACACTTCTCTAAGCTGTGCATGTTAAAGCTATAGCTCATGCAAAAATTCTGTCATAATGTTGTTGTTTTTGTCCAACCTACATGACATGATTTCTTTAGTGGAACACAAAAGGAGACATAATTCTCTTAATATCCCAAAATATCCATAAAAGTAGTCTATATAATACAGTAGTGGAAAGAGTACTGAAAAATCATACTCAAGTAAAAGTACCATTACTTGCCCAAAAATGTAGTGTAAAAGTATCTGTTGTAAATATTATTCAAAGTATGAGTAAAAAGTAGACCTTTCAAAAGTACTCAAGAGTTGTGAGTAGTGAGTATTACACTGCGAAAAGCTGATGCGTTCACATGCAGCACATTCTGTAGTGCATTTAGTGATCTTACTCGTTCATTTGTTCCTTCCAACCTTCCTTATATTGTTTGTTTTTGTACGTTCCTTCATTTATAGTTTTTTCATTCCTTCTTTAATTTGTTCCTTTCTTTGTTCGTTCGTTCGTTCGTTTGTTCGTTCCTTCCTTTCTTCCTTGGTTTGTTCAGTCCTTCCTTGAAGCCTTCATTCATTTGGTCCTTCCTTCATTCCTACCTTTATTTGTTCGCTCATTCATTTAATCATTCATATTTATTGTGCCGGCAGCTAGCTCTCTGCAACTCTCACATAGTCACCCACTGAAGCTAAGCAGGGCTGTGCCAGGTCAGTATTTGGATGGGAGACCACATGGGAAAGCTATAGGTTGCTGCTGGAAGTGGTGTTAGTAAGGCCAGCAGGGGACGCTCAACCTGCGGTCTGTGTGGGTCCTAATGCCCCAGTATATTGATGGGAACTCTATACTGCTCAGTGAACGCTGTCTTTCGAATGATACGTTAAACTGAGGTCCTGACTCATTAAAAATCCCAGGATGTCCTCAAAAAAAAGAGTAGGGGTTTTACCCCGGCACCCTGGCCAAATTTGCCCACTGGCCTCTGTCCATCATGGCCTCCTAACCATCCGGTAAAGTCTAGATCGAATATGCGGCTGGCTGGAAGTGCGATTATACACATTAATATAGAAGCATTTTTTTAATGACACTGTATAACAATAATTAATAATAATTAATATTTTTACAGTACTGTGATGGTTGGGTTTAGGGTTGGCCTGGGGGTAGACGTTAATGAAATTCCAGAAATGGAAAATTTAATAAATAATATAAATAATTCTCGTTAACTTCCGGCCACAACCATATCCGATCTAGTAACAACCTAACCATCCCCATATCATAATTGGCGTGCATAATTGGTGTGCAATATGGCTGTCATTGCACCATCCAGGTGGATGCTGCACACTGGTGGAGGATGAGGCGATTCTCCCCATTGTGTAAAGCGTTTTGAGTGTCTAGAAAAGCGCTATATTAATGTAAGGAATTATTATTATTATTATTATTATTATTATTATTATTATTTTATTCCTTCCTTTATCAGGTCCTTTGTTTATTCATTCCTTCGTTTTTAGTTTGTTCAGTCCTTTGTTGAATCCTTCCTTCATTCATTTAGTCCTTCCTTCATTCCTCCCTACATTCATTTGCTCTTTCATATTTTGTTCCTTTCTTTATTAGGTCCTTTGTTCATTCATTCATTCATTCATTCATTCATTCATTCATTCATTCATTCATTCATTCATTCATACATTCATTCATTCATTCGTTTGTTTGTTAATTTCTTCCTTCCTCAGCTTGTTCAGTCCTTCCTTTAATCTTTCCTTCGTTCATTTGGTCCTTCCTCCCTTCATTCATGCATTTGTTCATTTGTTCAGATTTTTGTTTGTTCGTTCCTTCCTTTCTTCCTTAGCTTGTTCAGTCCTTCCTTGAATCCTTCCTTCATTCATTTGGTCCTTCCTTCATTCCTCCCTTCATTCGTTCGCTCATTCATTTGTGCGTTCGTTCATATTTTGTTTCTTTCTTCATTAGGTCCTTTGTTCATTCATTCTTTCATTCGTTCGTTCATTCGTTCATGTCTTCCTTCTTTAGCTTGTTCAGTCCTTCCTTGAGTCCTTCCTTCATTCATTTGGTCCTTCCTTCATTCCTCCCTTCATTCGTTCGTTCGCTCATTCATTCGTTCGTTCGTTCATATTTTGTTTCTTTCTTCATTAGGTCCTTTGTTCATTCATTCTTTCATTCATTCGTTCGTTCATGTCTTCCTTCTTTAGCTTGTTCAGTCCTTCCTTGAATCCTTTCTTCATTCATTTGGTCCGTCCTTCCTTAATTAGTTCGGTCCTTCCTTCGTTCGGTTCTTCCATCCATTCCCTGTTCGGTCCTTCTTTCATTTGGCCCTTCTTTCCATTCTTCAATATGTTCCTTTTAGTGATTGTTTAAGGCTGTTTAGGGATTTCAGTCATTATACAGTCAACATCCTTGATGACTTATAATTCAGAACGCCCTCAGTGCAGTTGCACTATATGTCGGCACATTGACCACTAGGTTATTGACATCAAAATGAATGGGGATCATCTTGATGTTGTTGATATCTGTATACAAAATGTAAAAAAAAAAGACAAACATGTACATTTAGTACATTGTTGTTCTGTGACTGATATTCCTCATTAGACTTTGTGGTCAGAAAAAAATATTTTTAAAGAGTGATTTCTAAAGATTAAGCCTTTCTCAAGCCTTAAAGGGTCTTTTGTGTCTCCAGAATGTGTCTGTAAAGTTTCAGCTCAAAACACCCATCAGATTATTAATTATACCTTTCAGAATATTGGATTTTCTGTTTTTGTTGCCTGTGTTTTTAATGCTAGTTCTCCCCGCCCACCGTTCCCACATGCCTGTCAGTGTGCCTCAATCTCTGGCTGCGTCAGATAAACAGCACAGTGACAGACATGAAGGAAGCAGATCTCACGTAACGTTTGTGACATACTACAGTAAGAAATTCCCCAATGATTATGTGATGTATTTGTTGTGGAGTTAATTCAAGCAGTGAGCGGGGAAAACTGCACTCCTATGTCACGTTGCGGTTGGCAGGGATTTGGATCCTATTTTAACCTCAGGAAATTTAAAAAGAGACATATTGTGTTTATATCACCCCCCTATATGATTGTGGACACACTATACCTACACACAGTTCTGTCCAAACAGCTTACAAAAGATGATTTTCATCATAGGTGCCCTTTAAGGGCCGCTTTTATAGCACTTTAATTCTTTTTGTCATTTTTGATCTTTCTTTTGTAAGAGATAAAAAAGCAGCAATAATATTCTTGCCTAACATCTCCTTTTGTGTTCTGGGAGAAGAAAGGAAGTCTCATAACAGTACAGGAATGACATAAGGCTTAGTAAATGATGACAGAATTTTCATTCCTGGTTGAGCTAACCATATAAATGAGGCTAATGGCGATATTTTGTCTGCTCTTGCTCGTGCGCTGATCTCTGTTCTCCTCTCCTGGATGTCTTGTGAAAGTGGCAGGCCACCTCTGGACAGTCTGACAGGCAGAAGAATCAGCATGTCCTGCGCTCTCTCCTCGTCCTTAGTGGACCACATGCCTGCACTGCTCTGTTCCGCCTGGCTGACCTGTCAAAAATGTTCCAGTCACACGAGTGGGCTTCTACAGTGAGGCCGCATGGAAATGACTTGGCACCTTTGTATTAATTTTTCATGGGCCTTGCCTTTAGATGTTCCCCCTCCTCTTTATATGGGCTATTTCAAAAGCCTCGGCTCTGCAGATCGCCAGCCCTGTGCCTGATGGAGTTTAAATCCAGGATGATGCTCCCATGCTGGCAATCAAACAACGTTGAAGTTGCCCACCTGGAGCATTGGTGTCAAAATGCATGGTTGTTCATGAGCACTATAAATAGCTTTCCAATCAGACTTGAGCCCTCCCCCCACTACCCCACCTCCCCTCAACAACCCCCAAGATGAAAATTGCTGTAAATGTGCCTCCGTAAAGGTAAGTTACGTAGGTGGGGAGGAGGGAGGCTGAAGTGTCTTTGCAAATGCAAGGAACGTGTCGGCTAGGAACACTGGGAATTGAATTACAGGAAAGCATAATGCAATCCTTGATATCTACCTACTCTGCCTAATGAAATCAGCAGATGAAAGCACAGCTGGACCTTCTTGCAGGATATTACTGTGTGAGAAAGTGCTTAGCTGGCTGAGGGAGGGGGTGGAGAGCGCTCGCTTGCACCTTTGGGAACAGTACGTGCATGTGCTCACACCAGTGCATGTTCATTTCACTTCAAGAAAACTATACTGTTTTTTTTTATTTTTTTATTGACACTCTTATTATTGACACTCTTATTATGGATAGGGAGAGTGGACAATGCGAAAACTTTATTTCTTTATGTGCTTTGTTTACTTTAGTTTTGCTCTGATTTTGTTGTATTGGCTAGTAGTGAGTTATTTCATTTTAATTGACCATATACAGCTGAAGTCAGAATTATTGGCCCTCCTGATTTATTACCATCCTCTGTATATTTTTCCTCAATTTCTATTTAACGATTTTTTTCAACATTTCTAAACATAATAGTTTTAATATTCCAAATAACTGATTTCTTTTGTCTTTGCCATGATGACAGAACATAATTACTAGATATTTTTCAAGATACTAGTATTCAGCTTAAAGTGACATTTAAATGCTTAACTAGGTTAATTAGGTTAGCTAGGCAGGTTAGGGTAATTAGGCAAGTCATTGTATAACGATGGTTTGTTATGTAGACAAAAAAATATAGATTGTCTAATAATTTTTACCTTAAAATGTATTATAAAAAATAGTTTTTTTTCTAGCTGAAGTAAAACAAATAAGACTTTCTCCAGAAGAAAAACTATTATAACAAATACTGTAAAAATTTCCTTGCTCCATTTAATATAATTTGGGAAATATTTGAAAAAGAAAAAAAGATTCACAGGAGGGCGAATTATTTCAACTTCAACTGTACCTGCAGATAAAACATACTGTATTTTTTCATAGACATCATTTCCTGAACGAGTTCAGATTTTTAATAAAATTGTATTACTTCAGGGATAAACTGAAGTTTTTCTTTTGCAGTTTTTTTTTATGTCAATTTCAAATTGAATAAACTATGTTGTTAAAACAATTCATTTTATGCTGTATTAATCATGCCAGTGTAACCTGGCCAGTCCTACTGCACCCAAACTGCTCTGAGCTGAGATCGAACTGGCGATTTCTTTGCATGGGAGTCAGTTGCTCTAACAAGGAGGCTAAAGATCATTGCCTCTAGTGTCTGTAGCTAAAGCACCTTTATAGGTCAGAGGAGTGTGGTTTACCTGCACAGCACTTACTAGCTGGCCTCCGTTACACTTACCCCCCTACACCTCACTTCCACCCGGGTCACGGCACCAATGTAATCCTGCCTGGCCTACTCCACCCAACCCATCCAAGCTGGGATTGAACTGGCGATTCTTTGCATTTCGGTTGCTCTAACAAGGAGTCTTTTTACCACATATAAACTGATACAATACATGCAATTTGTTGTAATGTAATGTAATGTGTATTTATATATAGCACATTTATCATGTATGGCCATACACCTAAAGTTATACACAATCTTTGGGGGGGGGGGGGGGTCCTCTCCACACCACCACTGTTCAGCATCCACTTGGATGATGCGGCGATAGCCACAGGACAATGGCTATTGGTGGAGTGGAGAGAAAGTGAAACAGCCAATTCAATGGATGAGGATGATTGGGAGTCCATGATCGGTAAGGGCTAATGGAGGGAATTTGGCCAGGGCACCCCTACTCTTTACAAAAAGTGCCATGGGATTTTTAATGACCACAGAGAGCAAGGACCTCGGTTTTTCATCTCATCCAAAAGTCGGTGCTTACTGACACTATAGCGTCCCCTTCACTATACTGAGGCATTAGGACTCAAACAAAGCGCAGTTCGAGTGCCCCCTGCTGGCCTCACTAACACCACCTCCACCAGATATCTAGTTTTCCAATGTATCTATCCCATGTATGTGTTCTAACCAGGTACTGACCAGGCTCAGCCCTGCTTAGCTTCAATGAGTAACCAGTCTTAGGTTGCAGGGTGATATGGCGGTGGCTGTTAGGATATGTCTGTTGTTCATTCTGTAGTGCATTTAGTAATTGTTTAAGGCCATTTGGTGATTTGAGTCCTCATACAGTAGGCATCCTTCATTTTCATCAGTGACAGGCAGTCTAAACCGTCCCTTAATTGTTGCATGTAACAATTTGTGTCTTCTTGGACCCATTTAATGCTACACTGTACAAGTTTGCTGCATTTATAAAGTTTATGGACTGTGAAACCCATTTTATTTCCATCTTTATTCCTCCAGAAGGGTTTGAGATTTGGTTGACCCACGCTGGCATCCTTTTTATGCTACTTCTTTTGTTGTTAATAGATACATATGCTTACATGCAACCAAATGAAAAGTAAGTAATTGGGAAAAACTTAATGTAGACAAACAATCTGTCTGAGCCTGGGCGAATGAAACTATGATTGGATTGTAAGCGGATTGTTGGCCTGAAATAATTTATTCAATCAACAAGAAATATTAAACATCTGAATTTGCACAGTTTAATTTTAAAAATACTTTGCATATGTGAATAAATATGTAAACTGGATCATAAAGTTTTATATACAGAAACAGTACTTTCAGAATCAGATTGGATTCCTTCAGACTGATGAAAACGAATTCATCTCTAATGGGGTGCAAAACTTGGATTTTGGAGTTAGGGTTCGGAAAATGAAGATCATTGTGCCTTTGGTTAGATATGACTATGATATGATATGATATATGATATGATATGATATATATGATATGTTGCTTTCCACACCTCTAAAAACACAATGCTATTTGGGATAGCACTATATATACACACATTTGAGGGTGATTGGATGCGCAGGTGTGATATTGCGGGTGAGGTATCTGGTGTAATACTGTAGTCCAATGCAGTGTATGTAATATCACACCGCAGGCTCTATGATATTTACTACATCTCTGCGAAAGCTCAGTTGACTCAGTATCCGTTTGGCAGATGAGAGAGTCATATATCAAGCAGATAATGGAATGTGGCGTCTTCAGCACACCACAAGCAAGAGGCAATATCACCTTATGCTACTGACTTATGCTTTTAAGACAATTATCTTTTTAGCTCCCTTAATTGCAGGTAAAACAGCCGGCGCTGAGCTGCCCATTATTTTGGCAGAGGGAAACAGCTGACTGCTACATACAACACAGATCTTTTATTCAGGGATTCAGCTGCGCCACACAATGGCAAGTGGGAGGATGAGAGAGGATGGGGGAAAAAAATAAAATCTGATTCTTTCATCTTTAACTTACAGTAATGACATGGCCACAAACCGAAACAATCTGCCTCTTGACTTCAAACGCACATTTGTCTTGCTGCACTAACATTTGCAGCAGACAGATCGCACAAAAGTGGCCGCTTTCTTCGCTGGCTGCTTTTAGATTATGTATTTGGGGCTTCTGATTTTTATGCTTGTTCACTTCTAAAGATTTAATCTCATTTGCTTCTTTTATTTCAAATGGCTCTCATTATTTTCATTCATATATTTTTAATTCACAGGTTGGGAATTCAGAACTTTTTTTATTATTTTGTTAATCTGAACAGAACTATGTTTCCTCACAATTTTTCTGTTAGTAGTATTTTTGTTGTTGTCCTTTTAAGTGAATCAAAAACGTACAGCACAACCAGTGTAATACAGATGATAAAAAAAATGACTCATCAGTTGATTCTCTCAGTGAATCAAAAACACACAACACAACCAGTGTAGTACAGATGATGAACAAAAATTACTCTCATGAGTTGACTCTCTCAGTGAATCAAAAACATACAGCACAACCAGTGTAGTACAGATGACAAACAAAAATGACTCTCATGAGTTGACTCTCTCAGTGAGTCAAAAACATACAACACAACCAGTGTAGTACAGATGATAAACAAAAATGACTCTTATGAGTTGACTCTCTCAGTGAATCAAAAACATACAGCACAACCAGTGTAGTACAGATGACAAACAAAATTGACTCTCATGAGTTGACTCTCTCAGTGAGTCAAAAACATACAACACAACCAGTGTAGTACAGATGACAAACAAAAATGACTCTCATGAGTTGACTCTCTCAGTGAATCAAAAACATACAGCACAACCAGTGTAGTACAGATGATGAACAAAAATGACTCTTATCAGTTGACTCTCTAAGTGAATCAAAAACATACAACACAACCAGTGTGTAGTACAGGTGAGAAACAAAAATGACTCCTATAAGTTGATTCTCTCAGTGATTAAAAAACACACAGCACAACCAGTGTAGTCCAACCAGCGAATAGTCAGTTCTTTTTAGTAAGTCAGAATCATACAGCACGATCATTGCAGTCTGACTCCTGAATGAGCGTGACTGCTATGAATCTGCTCTTTTAAGTGAGTCAAACTTTTACAGCTCAACCAATGTTTTACAGATGGCAAAACAAAAATGACTCCTGTAAATTGATTCTTGTGCTGTTTGTTTTTGATTTAACACAAGTAGTGTAGTCCGACTGATGAATAGTCAGTTCTTTTTAGCGAGTAAGAAAGCACAGCAATTACAGTCTGACTGCTGAATGACTCGTATGAATCAGTTCTTTTTAGTGAATCAGAAAGATACTTCTAAACCTGTTTTTTTTCTGACTGCAGAATGAACATAACTCTCTTAATATTAATTTTTGTGACTTAAAGCATACACCACAACCAGTGTATTGACTCTTCAGAGTCGTCAAACTTGATTCTGATTAGCCATTTATTTTCCTTTTTGTGATTCAGAAACATAATCAGTGATGTTTGACTCATGACTATGATCGAACACACATAAACTACCTGTATGGTCAGACTGCTCAACAAACACATTTATATAAATATTTTGTTGCTAATTATTTAGATCAAAGACCCTAGATATAAACCCTCTGTTTGCACGGCCCTTAAATAATCAGCATTCACTCCACAGCGGCATCAGCGAGTGTATTTCTATGTGTTTGTTTACATCCCCAGGCTGGCATGCTAGAGAACAGTCTGTTTATTTCTAATAAGCTTTTCTCCGGCCATTCCACGTGGGCCGGTCTGTCCCTGAAGGTCCTGTCCCAAATCAGGCCCCTTGACCGGCAGAAGGACGCACGCAGGGCTGACACATGAATGCTTGGCACATGCCAGGCTGCCTGCTGCGAATGCCATCCCTCGGCACACACAACTCTCACGCCCTCATCATCCGCTCGCCTCCTCCTCTGCTCAGCCTTTTGTTGAGGAATTTTCTGTTTCCTATAAAATAGTTGCCAGCTAATGGATTTTTTTCCCCTTTATTCACCGGACGTGCTGAGCGATGACTCTCTCGGCACTTCTTAAAGGTGATTTACAATTAAAGGGACTCTGGCTATTTTCTAATGATTCTTTAGCTGAGTGGGTTTTATTGCACTACTAAGCTGTGTTATTAACAAACTGCCGCTCCGGCCCGGCCCTGTGGGACATGCTAAAATGCTTTGTCCTTTTCTCTGCTAGTGAATAAGGCCTTTCTGTCTCTTTGAAGCGCTCCAAAGCTTTTACAGTGTCACGAGAGAGGCTCCTGAATGGTGCACATTCCCAGCAAATGCGCTTGTGGACGTTATTGCATTTCTGTGCAAACACATGTCTTGAAAAGAACTGCTCGTATTAATTTAGGCCTTAATAAATAAACATGCATTTAGGCCCATTTCTGTTTACTTTTGCATCCACTGTCTTTTTCTGAGAGCTTGTAGTGTTGGTTAATGTTAGCCAGTTTATGGACTCCTTTTAAATGCAAGTGTGGAGGTAATATACAAGGTCGTTTACCACAAGATATCAGTTTACTTATTGGTGGCACACAAGAAGCCTGGCTAATTTTTTATTTATTTATATATATATATATATATATATATATATATAAAGAAAGTTTAATACTTAATAAAACAAGATAGTTTAAATGGCTTCTTATGGGAGAATTTATTGTGGAATTAAAATAAAACCATAGCTTAGTTTGTAGCAAACATGCTGATTTCAAACTTAATTTTTTTTATTTAAATATTTTTATTGATTTTCAGTAGTCTCACAACACACATATTGAACAGCATATTAACACAGTAAATACAGTGCTCAGCATATATAAGTACCCCTCACAAATCTATCTTTTTAAATTCATATTTTTAATAGGAAGATATACAATATTATATTTGTGCATATACAGTTGAAGTCAGAATTATTAGCCCCCCTTTGAATTTTTTTTCTTTTTAAAATATTTCCCAAATGATGTTTAACCGAGCAAGGACATTTTCACAGTATGTCTGATAATATTTTTTCTTCTGGAAAAAGTCTTATTTGTTTTATTTCGACTAGAATAAAAGCAGTTTTAAATTTTTTAAACCTAATTTTAAGGACATAATTATTAGCCCCTTTAGGCTAATTTTTTTGATAGTACAGAACAAACCATCATTATACAATAGCTTGCCTAATTACCCTAACCTGCCTAGTTAACCAAATTAACCTAGTTAAGCCTTTAAATTTTACTGTAAGCTGTATAGAAGTGACTTGAAAAATATCTAGTAAAATATTATTTACTGTCATCATGGCAAAGATAAAATAAATCAGTTATTAGAAATGAGTTATTAAAACTATTATGTTTAGAAATATGTAAAAAAAATCTGCTCTCTGTTAAACAGAAAACGGGGAAAGAATAAACAGGGGGTTAGTAATTCAGGGGGGCTAATAAATCGGACTTTAACTGTACATTGGATTAGTCGGTACTGATGCCAAATCTGAAGCTTATCTTACAAAATAACTTACGATAACGGTCTACAAACTAGTACACCCAAATCTATATGTTATAGAAAATATTAAATACAAATTTAAAAAAAGGAAAAATCAAGAGAAGCAAAACAATTGAAAAAGTTAGTTGAAATTTTGTAGATTGTAATATTTTTTGCTTGAATTTAGTTGCATTATTTTTCAATTTCTATATATGTTTGGTGACTAAAATATTATTTTAATAAAAATATCTGTTTAATGAATCTGTTTTGTTTAAATGTAAAATACATTGCCTATATTCACTGAGAAATAGATAAAGATATTCATTTTCAAAATGGGGTGTACTCAATTATGCTGAGCACTGTAGCTACAAACATACTCACACCCTATAAAGAAAGAGGGAGAAATAAATTAAATAGGAATCTAGGGATAAACTTTCATTTTGTATTTAGTTACCCCTGAGCATGAGTGTAGGATAGAAAAGGCTGCCAAACCTCATAAAACTTTTAAAGCATGTCTTTGGACTGTGGGGGAAACTTTACACAGAAATGCCAACTGACCCAGCCAAGGCTCAAACCAGCAACCTTCTTGCTGTGAGGCAACAGCACTACCCACTGCGCCACCATGCCGCATATAATTTTATTATATCTTTTTTTAAACTTTTATTTATTTTTGGCCTTTTTGCCTTTATTAGATAGGAAAGTAATCAGACAGGAAGCGAAGTGGGAGACAGAGAGGGGGTAGGGTCAGGAAATGTCCTCGAGCCAGTGTTTGAACTCTGAAGTGATACCGTACCATATGTGGGCGCACTAACCACTAGGCTATTGCGCTGACCTTTAATTATATCTTAAGGTTTGCTCAAGGTTTGGCAAAAAAAAAAAATAATTAAATTAAAACATTACTCACTCATTTTTTGGCTTAATCCCTGCATAATAATAATAATAATAATAATAATAATAATAATAATAATAATAAT
>CAIGQZ010034990.1:16552202-16600257 GCA_903798205.1 Danio tinwini | reverse complement strand
TAATAATAATAATAATAATAATAATAATAATAATAATAATAATAATATCATTATTATCACTAGTGTTATTACATATTGTTATTACATATTACAGTAATTATTATTCACCTATAGTGCATGTCTTTGGACTGTGGGGGAAACCAGAGCACCCGAATAAAACCAACGCCAGAATGGAAAGAACATGCAAACTCCTTACAGATATGCCGAGTGGCCCAGCCGGGACTCGAACCAGCAACAGTTCTTGCTGTGAGGCAAATATTAATTTGCACCTTTTGCCATTTGTTAATTGCAAATGCAGCTATGTATTGTCTAGAGCTGTCTGTGATTTCATTAGCTATTACTTTCAGACAACACACAATCTTTATAGTGAATAACATCAGCATATAGCATGCTTTTGCAAGCTTATATTAAGCTGAAACAGTAGCAGCTGCCATTGCTCTTCTACTGATGTGTTTGTATGGCAAAACGGCTATCATGTGTTCTATGTAAAATGCCTTTTGCATTGAAACCATGTGGGTCTGCGTGTGACTGAGTGTCTGTATACAGGCGTCAGATGCCCCTACTTTATTAAATGGATGCAATTCACAGCGTAACATAAGAAGCTAAAGTGTTCTGAAAGTATTATGGATTGATTTTTCTCTCTTTTAAATAGCGTTTTCTCAGACCGAGCTGCACGCGAAGACGTTTCACGTGTCCAGCCATGTTTATTATTCTACCCAGCACATTACCTCAGTGTTCAGTTGACACAATCTCTGTCTTTCTTCCCGTCATCATCTCCAGCTATACGTTGAACTGCAATCAACCGCTGGACATTTTAAAAAGAGCAGCGGATCTTATTCTTGAGGAGGTGGACATCTGGGAACCTATTGACCAGCTTAATGGCAGCACATTAAAAGCATCCTGGATGACATGGCCTCTCCAACACACAAGTGCCTTGTCTCCCCTTTAAGCCCTGTAATGGATAAGAGCTTGGCCAGAGTTTCATGTCAGCAATATGATTGCCTACTATTTCCTTCTTGCACAAAGAGACTAGACCTCCAGACAAAGTGCTCTTAAGGTCCATATACTGTAGACCGAACCTTCTCCATGCATCATGGTGATGCTAACTAACATGCGAGAAGTTAGGACTGCATGATAATGGACATAGTAATGGTCACGATAAAAATGAGAATCATGATTATTTTGGCCAAGTTTGTAATCATGATTAACAGAATTAAGATTCTACCATATAACCAATGTTAATGTATTATTATGATTAGAAATGTTTTTTAGTGATTCTAATTTATTTTTGATCAGCAAAATGCAGCCTTGTGAAAACTTTCATATATATTAGACATATAGATTACATACAGATTGTATGTAGTCAACAATGTAGGAAGACTTTTTTGAAAATAGGCTCATACTACAAGTATAACAGTTGGGTTTTGCTCTTAATCCATTCAGTCAGTATCTGGAACTGGTAAGAACACTTTTAGCTTAGCTTAGCATAGATTATTAAATCGCATAGACCAGGGGTGTCCAAACTCTGTCCTGGAGGGCTGGTGTCCTAGAGAGTTTAGCTCCAACCCTAATCAAACACACCTGAACAAGCTAATCAAGCTTTTTCTAGATATACTAGAAACTTCCTAACAGGTGTGTTGAAGTAAGTTAGAGCTAAACTCTGCAGTACACCAGCCCTCCAGGACCGAGTTTGAACACCCCTGGCATAGACCATTAGCATCTCGCTCAAAAATGAACAAAGAGTTTAGATAATTTTCCTATTTAAAGCTTGGCTTCTCTATATTTACATCATGTGCTAAGATTGACATCAAATAAAAATGACTAGGAACTATACTGTTATTCAAGCGTAATAATCAAGAAACTTTGTTGCTGTTCCATGGCTGCAGCAGACAATGGTATTACGCAGAGCCAGAAAATAGTCCCAAAGTCCCTTGAGCTATTAAATATGCCTGTGTCATACACAGACACAATCTCTCTTGCAGACATGATCTCTCTCTCTCTTTCTTCTTCTTCTTTCTTCTGTTGATCACAAACAAATTGTTTTTCCTACTATGGAAACTATAAGTCAATGCTTAGGTTTTCTTTAAAATGTCTTCTTTTGTGTTCAACAGAAAGAAGAAAGAAACACAAAGTTTTAAACAAGTGAGGGGCGTAATGATAAAAGAATTTACAGAATTTTCAACTATCTTTTTAACACAACATCATGTTGGAGGCCTGAGCGCTCAGTCATTTGTAAACTGGTTTCCTAGTGCATGTTTTTGAAAACAATATCTTTACCATATTCATTTTGTGAAAACTGGTGCCACAGAACTGGTTCACATTTCATGTTCGATCTTTGCATACTTGACAACTAAAAACAACAGTGGTGGGCTACAGAACCTTACTTGTGCAGACTCATAGTGTTATAGTAGGACTTTACAAAGTGGCATTGCCACCTACAGGCCTGGCATGTATAATGCAGTGTTTTTAGTAATTTTACGCAAATCTCCGTGGACAGTAATTGTTTTAAAATGCTAAACTTCCCATCGATGCAAACTTAACCTGAAAAAGTATTTTTTTGTGCTCTTGGGTGATGCTTTAGGGTGGCACGGTGGTTCAGGGGTTAGCACTGTCACCTTACAGCAAGAAGGTTGCTGGTTCAACTCCCAGCTGGACCAGTTGGCATTTCTGTATGGAGTTTGCTTGTTCTCTCTGTACTCGAGTGGGTTTTCTCCTGGTGCTCAGATTTCCCCCACAGTCCTAAGACATGCGCTATAGATGAATTGGGTAAATAAAACTGGCCAGAGTGTATGAGTGTGTGTGAATGTGAGCGTGTATGGGTGTTTCCCAGTACTGGGTTGTGACTGGAAGGGCATCCGCTGTGTGAAACATAAGCCAGAACCGTTGGCAGTTCATTCCACTGTGGCACCCCCTGATAAATAAGGGACTAAGCCAAATTAAAATTAATGAATGAATAATAACGCTTTAATATCAAGCACATCACATAGTAGACTGCATATGACATCAATCCCGTCACATGATTTGACTGATCTGGACATTAAGTTGTTGTTTTTTTCATGATTTTCATGATTTTCATAATCGCTGGAATTCAGCATCAAAATTTGATTAATGGCACGTACAGCCCTGTGAAGAATTCTTTGCTTGCCGTTCATGTCTGCATGACAGCAGCTAGTTAAAAGCCAGACGGTGTTGGAGTACAGTGCGATTTGTCGCTGATTTCTTCCTATGCGTAGGTTTGCTGGTTTTGTCTCGCTTTTTTTTTTTTTTTGTCTGATTATGATGTGTTGGCAGCACTGCAGACACGCAGCCGGTATAATCAGCTAAAACAATGGGCCATAATAGCTGAGAGCATAGCCGCTCCTCTCATCAGCTCTCATTATAAACACAGACGCTGTGCTGCTAACTCTAGACGACACAAGCCCGGATCAAAGTACACATCTGATCGCAGAGAGCCACGTTTGCGGTGTATGAGGACATCGTGCTCAGAAAGTTTATTGCAATATGGATGGACAGTGGGCTATCATCAGCAGCACTTGTGGTCTGAGTTTGATGGTCATATTGAGATTGTCTGGTTGACCAATGATGTGTTCTCTATCTCATATATGACTGGACCATGCATAAGAGATACGAGTAATGCTACAATCCAAGCCTATTTCTACCATAAAGCCTAATGTATGGTCAATGAACGCAGGTTGTTTGAAGAGCTACGTAATTGACCGATTATACAAGTACATCAGTGCAAATGCTTCTAGGTATTCAAGCTTGATTTCACACATTGTTTTTGCTTCAGAATGCACGTACAATTTGTATTCTCAATTTCGCCTTTAGCAATGTGTACTGTCAGGTCAATTGCGTCATGATAAAATAAGAGTTTGACAAGAATTTTGCTAAATAATTTAGTACAAATTAGTTCAGTTCAGTATTGAGGTTCAGTGTTAAAGGGATGATTCACACGAAAATCATTTATTCCCCTTTCACTTGTTATAAACCGGTTTGAATGTTTTTCTTCTGTATCCATTAAAGTCCATAGTATTTGTTTGTTGGAAGTCAGTGGTTACAGGTTTTTAGCTTTCTCCAGAATATCGTCTTTTGTGTTTAACAGAATAAAGAAACTCAAAAAGGTTTAGAACCACTTGAGGAAGAGTAAATAGCAGTCACACATGTGCATGTCACAAGCAAGTCTCGAGTCATAACCTTCAAGTCTCAAGCAAGTCATGTAATTTTTTGTTAGACTCAAGTCAAGTCACTGCTTATTTCAAGACAAGTCAAGTCATAGCTTGGTCTAGCAACTCACTTTCAAATCAATCAAATTTTTGTCAATTTTCAAACTTATACAAATGGTATAAACTTTGATTAGCCAAGATGTAACCTGAAAACAGCAGAACTAACTTCGTAATTTACAATTTTTGGTGTGATTTGAAGTGTTGAATGAAATAAAAAGTGGTGGTAAGTTGCTGATCTTTTCTTTTTGGCGTTGTCTTGCTTGTAATATTTAAACCTTAGTTCAATAATTTTTTACGAAGCACCTTCAATTTTCCGTCACCGCATGCCCTTCATCTGATGGCCGAATAGCAAATAAATCGTTCTAATGAATCTAATGAATCTGATGTCGTGGAACGTGAAGAGGGTTGGGGAGTAGCAGAATTAAGTGAAAGAAGTTAGGGAGTCACGGAAGAAATTGATGAACGGGTTATGGGGTGCATGTGAGGAGGGGGATCGGTAAAATGAGGTGCCGGATCCAGCTTGTTCCGGCACAAGTTAAGCCCTGGCCCATGGTAACCTTTGATTTGGCCTGCCATCCCATCTCAAAATGGTTTAGAGATTGTCATTTCAAATTTAATGTACCCTATTTGTTTGTTTTATTGTTGAGCTACAAAAAGCTATTTAAAATTAAATGTTTCAATTAAAATGGTGTAAATTAATCAGATTTAAAATGTACATATGACAGATAAAGGACAATGCATAGACTTTGATGAGTAAATCAAGGCAAAGACAGATTCTGCTTGACTAGTGTGTTCAGCCTTGAACTCAACTGTGTTCTAAATATGATTGTTTATGTTTTTATTGAAATAAGTTATAATTTAAAAAGATATACTGCATTTGTTAATACGATTCAAAGTAAAATTTTCTATTTATTTTTAATATAAAAAATAATATGAATTAGGAAATTACTCATGGCAACTTTAATGTAAAATAATTTGGTACATGTATCTTCAGTTTACGATTTTTGGCCCTGTCCTTAGTGAACCAATTGATCCAGTTCAGCAAATTAGTTTAAAATGGTTTGCATTTCTAGGTAACACTAATTCACAAAATTTTTAAAGTTACTTACCTTTTAACTTGCCTGGCACTTCCTCTGACATGGAAAAAAAAACAATATCACGAGTTATCCACTTAAAAAAATCATCAACTCGAGTCAGGAATCAGTTGCAGTGCTTTATTAAGAACAGTACAGAGAAACTTAGAACTTTCAGTTTTTTTTAAAGAATACATAATATATAACAAACGGTTATGTATTTAACAAAAACAAGTTATTTTGAGTCATTTAACTCAAGTCAAATCTCAAGTCATGACAGTCAAGTCCAAGTCAAGTCTTTTTTGGATATTTGTCAAGCAAGTCTCAAGTCCTAAATTTTGCGACTTAAGTCTGACTCTAGTCAAGTCCCCCACTTCTGCTAAATAGTGAGTAAATCTTCATTTTTCATCCCTTTAACTATAGGTGATTCAATGATGCGGGTGACGCGGTGGCGCTGTAGGTAGTGCTGTTGCCTCACAGCAAGAAGGTCGCTGGTTCAAGCCTCGGCTGGGTCAGTTGGCATTTCTGTGTAAAGTTTGCATGTTCTCCCCACGTTCATGTGGGTTTCCTCCGGATGCTCTGGTTTCCCCCACAAGTCCAAAGACATGCGGTACAAGTGAATTGGGTAAGCTAAAATTGTCCGTAGTGTATGTGTGTCAATAAGAGTGTATGGGTGTTTCCCAGTGATGGGTTGCAGCTGGAAGGGCATCCGCTGCATAAAACATATGCTGGATAAGTTAGTAGTTCATTCCGCTGTGGTGACCCCAGATTAATAAAGGGACTAAGCTGAAAACGAAATTAATGATTTAATGATGCTTTTTAATGTGTGGCTTTCAGTTGATATTTGTTAGTTTTTGAGGTTATTGTAAAAAAAAGTATTGTAAAAAAATAAAAAAAAACACTTTCAGCACTTTTTGATTTGTGAAAATTTTTGAAAGCATTCTGTTGCTTGCTTACAGATGCTTTGTTTTTGTAAAATACATCAAAAGCAGTAATATTATATAATAAATTATTATTAAATATTATTTTTACTTTTATTGTTTTAAAGTAATAAGTGTGATGGGAAAGCTCATATTACTGCAGACTTTAGCGTCACATGATCTTTCAGTAATCAAACCAATTTAGATTATTCAATTCACCTATAGTTTATGTATTTAAACTTGTGAGGGAAACCGGAGCACCCGGAGGAAACCAACGCGAGTGTGGGCATTACATGCAAACTCCACACAGAAATGCCAACTGGCCCAGCCGGGACGCAAACCAGTGACCTTGTTGCTGTGAGGCAACAGTACTAACCATTGAGCCACCGTGTCCCCCAGCAGTAACATCATAAAATATAATAAAAACTGAATTTTACATCAATTGCTTTAAAGTAATTGGTGTAATGGAAAGCTCATATTACTGCAGACTTTACTGATCTTTCAGAAATCATCAGAAATGCTGATTTTGTGCTCATAAAGCATTTCTTATAATTATCTGTGTTTGTGGAAACTGTGATTCTTTGATCACTAAAAAGTTCAAAAGAGCTATATTTATTGGAAGTATAAATTTTTTATGACCTTATAAATGTATTTACTGTCACTTTTGATCAATAACGCATCTCTGCTGACTTAAAGTATTAATTTCTTTAAAAAAAAAAAAAAAAAAAAACTGAGCCAAAACTTTTGTAGAGTATATTTAACTTAACTTCTTTCTCTTCCTGGAAACAGAGCGAAAATTATTTCAATCATTTCCTGGCTGTGAAATGCAATAATTTATGTCTTGTTTAAAGAAATCAATGAAAAATCCATACATTTTCCAGCCAGTTTGACAAAAAAAAAGGCAAAATGTTTTTTCCCCCCGTAATTTATGCATTTTTTTTCAGAACCAAAATGCTGTATAAAAAATAATAATAAAAAGTATTTTTATTATTATAAAATTCTTATATGTTGTTATAATAATAATAATAATAAAATTAATAAACTTTATTTTACAAAACATCTTTAAAAACAGCTTCTCAAAACTATGTATAAGTTGAACATACACAAAAATAAAACTACACTACCTGACAAAAGTCTTGTCGTTGGTCCCAATTATAAAAGCAACAAATAATAACTGCACATCTAGTTGATCATTTGGAAAAGTGGCAGAAGGTAGATTTTTCTGATGAATCATCTGTTGAACTGCATCCCAATCATCACAAATACTGCAGAAGACCTATTGGAACCAGCATGGAACCAAGATTCTCACAGAAATCAGTCAAGTATGGTGAAGGAAAAATCATGGTTTGAGGTTACATTCAGAATGGGGGCGTACGAGAGATCTGCAGAGTGGATGGTATCAAGACATTTGTGCTGCCCATCACATTACAAAACACAGGAGAGGGCAAATTCTTCAGCAGGATAGCACTCTTCATACTTCAGCCTCCACATCAAAATTCCTCAAGCAAAGAATGTCAAGGTGCTCCAGAATTGGCTAGCCCAGTCACCAGATCTGAACATTATTAAGCATGTCTGGGGTAAGATGGAGGAGGCATTAAAGATTAATCCAAAGAATCTTGATGAACTCTGCAAGAGTGCTTTCTTTGTCATTCCAGATGACTTTATTAATAAGTTATTTGAGTGATTGCAGAGATGTATGGATGCAGTCGTCCAAGCTCATGGGAGTCATACACAATGTTAATTCTTTTTTCACTGCACCATGACTTTATATTCTATGCTGTACATTATTTCTGTTAAGTGACAAGACTTTTGTGTAAGCAATGTCAGACCGTATTGTCTGTCTAATTAAATAACTCAAAATCAAGGCATGATCATATTTTATTTTGGTAAAATATGTGTAATCTAGAGGCCTTTACCTTTCATATAAGCCACCTCTGATACTAAATGATCAACTAGAAGTCAAGTTATTATTTGTTGTTCCTAAAACTTGAATAAGCGACAATATTTTTGTCAAGTAGTGTATACATCAACAGAAAAAGAAATCTTAAAGGTATAGCTCACCCAAAACTGAAAATGTTCCAAACCTCTTTGACTTATTATTTGACTTTTATAATAATGAGCTTGTTTCAAATTATCTTCTTCCGCAGAATAAAGAAACTCATAAAGATTTTTAAACACTTGACGGTGAGTAAAATGCCTTTTTGGGTAAACCATCTCTTTAAGTTGAGCTGTAAACATGAGCCTGTGAAGGAAGGCCATATCTAATGCCTTTTGCTTCACCGTGATCATTTTAAAATCATGGAACCGGACCATGAGCCAATGCAAAAAATTACACAATAGGTATAATATGATCACATAACCAGATTTCAGTCCTGCCACATTTAACAAGAAAGAAGCTATGCTCAAATAAATGTAAAGTGCTGCCCAAGAGAAATCAAGATGGTCGCCCAAATGGCTTGCTCTGCTTGCTGGACCCTACTGGGCTACTGGATAAGAATAGAAGAGGAATGAACACAGCAATGGATCTGAATGCATATATGCAGGACGAAGAAACCGTAATACAAGACCTTTCTGAAGTTGACTAGCATCGCAATTTGCAGCTGTGCGAAGATGCATCAGTTTTCCTGTTTGAAAAGCTCCATCCATAAACGTCGTAATGGGGTCTCATCATTTTACTGTCAGTCCTCCATTAGCCCCACATTCTCGGTTTCCTTCTTTTCTTCAATCGTTTTTTTGGTATTCTTCTTTCTCACTCTGTGCCTGCTCTCCTCCTCATCCTCCTTTCCTTTCAAACCTCCTCCCTCCAGCAATCTGTCAGTGATTGCCGCGTCTGCAGTGTCTCCTGAGTCATCAGCGGCGCTGGTGTAATGGTGTGGAACTAGCCAAGGTGAATGGTTATTACTTATTGAGCTCCTGATTGCCGGGCAGAGACTAGCACCCATTTATTAGCACTTGAACAGCATGGGCCCAGAGTAAACCCACTTTCTCCTTATCTGATGTCGGAATGTGTTTAATGTCGGCTGTGGCAACAGACCTGTTACGTTCACTTTCTTTGTCACTTTCTGTGGTGCTTGCTGAGCTTGTGGTGATGATGATGCTGTGAGATAGACATTAGCTACGTTTCCATCCACCTATTTTTATGCACATTTTGGAATATTACATTAAAAAACTCTGGATGGAAATGCCAAAATACGCATCAATTCTGAAAATGTGCACAATATGCACAAAATTGAATAGGATGAACTGAAAAAACGTGCATAAACTACGATGGATAAATAAATGCTGAATAAATTCTAGCATGCGCATCAAAAAAGTCATGTGATTTTGCTTCAGCAGATCATGTTTGGTAATGTTTGGGTGGACGATGAAGTCTAAACATTTTTAAATGTTATATACGAGAAAGAAGTGATGACCATCTTTGATGGAAAACAAAAGCAGAATGCAGAAATTAGGGCTGCACGATTCTGGCTAAAAAGATCACTGGTTTCTCACGATTCTGTAGATGTAAAATAAAGGTTCATATGAGTAGCTTATTATTGTTATTTCTCAAACATATGATTAAAAAAACTATAATAGTATTTGGCCTATGTGTAGGTTGTATGTTGTGCTAAATTTTGTATACTTGGAATGATGGACTTGAATAGACTTTAAAATTTTGTTCTGGTCTTAATGCACAGGAAAGTGATTACATCAGAATGTAACTATTGTTACTGTTAAAAATTAGACATTTGTCATTATCGGATTCCCTCTTGCATTATATTCAACATTATAATAAGCTAGTTAGTTATACTGAGAACTTTTATTCTCAAGCAGAATGCTTTGTGTTCACTATGAAAGAAAAAACATATCAAATGCTTGTCATAATCAACTGTAAAATGCGATATGATCATGTAAATGATGTGCGTGGTTTTGGTTTCACTTTCACTGCCGTGTGTGCTCATGTCATGGCTGCCGTCACTTTGAGAAAGAAAACACACATGCAAATTATGCTTTCCTCTTGGCTCCCAAACGATCACTCTGTGCAACAAACTGAACGTTATTTACAACTTTATTACCTGTTATTCACTGTATATGCAGTTTCTGTTCACTACTCTCTGTAGTAAACAATCAGTGAGTTAGCTCATGTGTGATTTCGTGGCCACGAATACACCATTACATGAAGATGGAAATGACATTTTTGGGTGAATTATACCTTATAAATACAGTATGCTGACCGTTTGCAGGTGTCCACGTTGCTGAGCAACATAAAACAATGTGAAGACTTGTGTGACCGCCTTTATGCTTCTCTCCTGAACTTGAAAGTATAATTGGCTGAATTGTAGACGTGCTGGATTAAGATCGTATAGGGGGTCGAATCGAGATCACAATCTTTTTTTGATTAATCGTGCAGCCCTAGCACAAATCTTCCAAGAAGAGCAAGCAGAGATTATTCTAAAAGGATATGACAAACCATGGACAATTTTGTGCAATAAATGGAAGAGCCTTAAGCAAAATACATTAAATTTTTGTGTTTTAGGACACAAGTAAGTTATTATATGGAAAAAAAAGGCTCTCATAACACAGCAACTTCCATTTTTCTTTTAATATTTGGCACCAGTTTATCAGGAATTGACGATTTTATTCTTTAGTACTCGTTGGATGGAAACAATATGCTTTATTCTCAAATGTTTTATCCAATATTCCATTTTTGTGCATAAATTTGATTCACATCTTTGGATAAAACATGGCTAGTGACAAACCTGCAGGGACTGATATATGATTGCATTATTTAATATTAATAATGTATATTTATGAGGAATTGGCAACTCAAGTAAGAATCAACAGTCTAAGATTAGTTTGGTTAAAGGAGTAGTTCACCCAAAAATGAAAAGGATGTTATTAATTATTCTGCCTCATGTCGTTCCAGTTCCATGAGACCTTTGCTGCATTCCAATTCGCATACTATCCATCCTAAATAGTATTTGAAATAGAATTAGTATGTTCCAAACCATAATATGTTGAAAAGAGTATGCCAAATGTTCCCGGATTGTTTACTTTTCCAGTAAAAATTCAAAGTCTAGAAGCGTTCATACTCTAACCGCTAATATTGCCCACAATACATTGCAGGTTGGACATGAATGTAATTAGAACTACAAACTCAGGTAAAAAGTGTAAACAAACTACAAAGATGGCGGACACGTGAGACCAACCGTCAGGTAGAGAGGCTTCGATAAAGATATTTGAATGACTGTTAATCAATATCTAGCCAACTGAAACATATTTAAAATTAATTTTCCGTGTTATATTTCATCTGCAACAACAATATAAACTTATATAAAGATATGTTTGGACATTAACTTCCAAATGCATAATTATCCAAACACCTGAGGAGATTTCTCTGCATGAAAGACTCGTGGATGGCAGATTATCCAGCTGTTTCTCCAATAAGGTATAGTTAAATATGAAAGAAATGTGGATGATGTGTGGATAATTGAAAGGAGATGCAGCTAAGCAACATAACAATCTGTTAACGAGGAAGATGGATGTCCCAAAGCTTGCATACTTTTCTGTTGCACACTCAAAAGTACATACTTTTAGGGCGTAGTATAAGTATGTGAATTGGGACGCAGCCAATGCTTTATTCCCAAATGATTTATGCAATATTCCATTTTTGCGCATAAATTTTATTTGCTTCTTTGGCAAGTGACAAACCTGCAGAGACTGAAATATGATTGCATCATTTTGTACTAATAATGTATATTTGTGAGAAATTGACAACCTAAGTAAGAATCAACAGTCTAACATTAGCACTATAGTTTAGCTAAAGGAGTAGTTCTCCCAAAAATGACAATGATGTTATTAATTACTCAGCCTCATGTCGTTCTAGTTCCATGAGACCTTCATTTATTTTCGAATTAGCACAAATTAAGATACTATAGGTTAAATCCAAGAGTTTTCTGAGCCTTCATAGACAGCAATCCTGAGATGTTCAAAGTCCAGAAAAAGACAAAAACATCAATAATATTCCATGTCACTTCAGTGGTTTAACTGTAATGATACAAGCTCCAAGGACACTTTTGTGCACCTCCAAAAAACGGTAAAACAAATCTGTTTGCGGGTGACATTGTGGCTTAGTCGCCTCACAGAAAGAAGATCGCTGGTTCTAGACCTGGCTGGGTCAGTTGGCATTTCTGTGTGGAGTTTGCATGTTCTCCTTGTGTTCACATGGGTTTCTTCTGGGTGCCCCGGTTTCCCCCACTGTCCAAAGACATGAGCTATAGGTGAATTGGAAGAACTAAATTGGCCGTAGTGTATGAGTGTGAATGAGTGTGTATGGGTGTTTCAGTACTGGGTTGCAGCTGGAAGGGCATCCGCTGTGTAAAACATATGCTGGATAAGTTGGCGGTTCATTCCGCTGTGGCAACCCCTGATGGATAAAGGGACTAAGATGAAGGAAAATGAATGAATAATCTTTGTTTGTCTTCATACAGTATATAACAATAGTGGCAATAATAATAATCATTATTATCATTATTATTAGTTGTTGTTGTACACACACAGAAAAAAATTTACAAAATCTGTCCCTGGGATGGTACCTTTTAAAAAGGTACACTTTTGTACCATGCAGGTGGACATTAGTATCTTTAGGGTACACTTTTGTACCTTTTAATGTTCACTTTTGCACCTTTTAAAGGGCACCTATTTTACCCCTTTTTTAAGATTTAAGATAAGTCTTTTGTGTCTCCAGAATGTGTCAAAACAACCATCAGATTATTATACCTTTTAGAAGTCTGTAATTTTCAGCTCTGAGCGTCTTGTAGCTGTTTTTGTTGCCTGTGCCTTTAATGCTAGTTCTCCCCACCCACCGTTCCCAAGTGCCTGTCAGCGTGTGCCTCAATCTCTGGCTGCTTCAGATAAACAGCACAGTGACAGACATGAAGGAAGCAGATCTCACATAACGTTTGTGAGAACTACTACAGTAAGAACTTCCCCAATGATTCATTGATGTATTTGCTGTGAAGTTAATTCAAGCCTTTCGATGAGTCACACACAATACGCACACACACACGCACACACACACGCACACACACACACACACACACACACACACAGCGCGCGCGTTTAACTTTGCACTGTTTTTGCATGGCAAATGTGACAGGATACATGTTAATATACACTGCTGTATGGATATCCGTTATGTTAATGTACAAAATAAACCTGATTTAACGTCCACAAACAGGTATTAAAGCGTTTTCTTTTATAATTGTACTGACATGCGGCTGTGGTGATAAAGACGTTAAAATCGCTGTAATTCATTACAAACCTGCACTGTTTTAAAAAAGTTTTAAACTTGTAAAACTCCTTCTTGATCACATTTGATGATGATTAATGATCACAGAGAGCTGAACAGATCTTTTATTCCCAGTTGCTTTGGCATGTCCTGTTTTGTTGATCTCATTATATGCGTTACTGAGGAGACATGTTAATACGCAACTTTTAATCAATTCCGTGGGCGGGGAAATCGCACTCCTACGTCACATTGTGGTGGGCCTCAAAACAGGAGGGATTTGAATCCTATTTTAACGTCAATAAATTCCAAAAAAAGACACTTTTTGTCTTAATATCATTCCAATATGACTGTGGACACACTGTACCTACACACAGTTCTGTCCAAACAGCTTACAAAAGATGATTTTCATCATAGGTGCCCTTTAAGGTACTATGAGGTACACATTTGTACTTTTTAGGTATTAATATGTACCTTTAAGAACCTGTTAGGAACCGAACTGTACCTTTTTAAAATAGTAACACCCCAGTGACAGATTTTGTATCTTTATTTCTGAGTTTAGTAGTAGTAAAAATGTAATAGTAGCAATGATAAAACATTATTAGCACTATTTGTATTAATAATAATAATAATAACTATTTTTATAATAAATTTATTATTATTATTATTATTATTATTAGTAGTAGTAGTAGTAGTAGTAGTAGTAGTAGAAACTTTGGATAAAAGCATCTGCTAAATGGATAAATATAAATGTTATTATTTAGAATGTTTTATTATTAGAATAATAATAATTCTGTTTTCTAATGTATAATAATTGTACATGAAATGTGCTTGTGTTCTGGCCAGTGATAACATACGAAGTGCATAAAAAAAATACATAAATTACACCATCAAGAAAGTAAACAACAACAAAAAAAAGATTTGAGGGCCCTGCTTTTATACCCACTAAATCATCATACTGGCTGAGACTGAGTTACTTCTATTAAACATGCTTCTCTGTCAAACTCCATCCTCCCAAACTGTCATCAAAATGAAGCACAATTTATTCATCCAATTTTTCATGCAATCATGTGATTTGGGTCAGATGTCCGGTCAGCAACTGTTATTCTGGATGTTTTTGACTGACGGGCCCTGGAGAGACAGGCGAGTGATGACGGTTTAGACGGTTACTGCTGTGCCTCTTGTTAAGGGTCCGTCCGGTTCCCTCAGGCCTTGGCCTTTGGTCCCTCTGTGGTCGAGCGGATTCCCTGTGGACTCCACGCCGATCAATGCACAGGGAAACCCATTAAGAGCCACAACACCAGAAGCGGATGGGGCCAAATGCACCCTTAACAAAAGCCACAGTGGCCAACATCAGTTGAGTTAACTTAAGGGTTGGGAAAAAATGAGGTGTGTGTTTGCGTGTGTAAGGGAAAAGGGACTGGGGGGTCTTGCTCTCTTGTCTAGAAGGAACCTGACAATAATGTGGCCCTGTGGAGTCCGCTTTGTCAATGGCTGCAAAGAAAAGGCTCTGAAAGGACTCTGTGCACTGGTGCAATTAGCTTCCACTAAGCCAAATATATCTCCCAGTTTCTATCAGGACAACTTGGATGCCATTCAGTTTGTGTTTTCCCCAAAAACAAGCTTTTGTGTTTACTTGAGGTAGATGCGCCGTGAAGAGAACATTCAACATATTTGTTTGAGGTCTTGACTTGACCTTTGTAGAAAAAAAGTACATTAAGTGACATTTGATTGGTTTGAGACTAAAATATGTCTCTTATGCTCACCAAAGCTGCATTTATTTGTTCAAACAAAGTAATATAAATATATTTTTTTTGTCACACCTTTTTAAATATTTGTAAAAATATACACTTACCGGCCATTTTATTAGGTACACCTTACTAAGACTGAGTTGGACCCACTTTTGCCTTCAGAACTGCCTTAATCCTTCATGGCATATATTTAACAAGGTACTGGAAATATTCCTCAGAAATTTTGCTCCATATTGACATGATAGCATCACACAGTTGCTGCAGATTTGTCGGCTGCACATCCATGATGCGAATCTTCCGTTCCCCAAAGGTGCTCTATTGGATTGAGATTTGGTGACTATGGAAGCCTTTTGAGTACAGTGAACTCATTGTCATGTTCAAGAAACCAGTCTGAGATGATTCACACTTTATGACATGGCATGTTTTCCTGCTGGAAGTAGCCATCAGACGATGGGTACACTGTGGTCATAAAGGGATGAACATGATCAGCAACAATACTCAGGTAGGATGTAGTGTTGACATGATGGTCAATTGGTACCAATGGGCCCAAAGTGTGCCAGGAAAATATTCCCCACACTATTACACCACCACCTCCAGCCTGAACCGTTGATACAAGGCAGGATGCATCCATGCTTTCCTGTTGTTGATCCGAAATTCTGCCCTTACCATCCAAATGTCGCAGTAGCAATCGGGACTCATCAGACCAGGCAATGTTTTTCCAATCTTCTATTGTCCAATTATGGTGAGCCTGTGTGAATTGTAGCCCATCTGCCTCAAGGTTGGACATGTTGTGCATTCAGAGATGCTCTTCTGGATACCTCAGTTGTAACGAGTGGTTATTTGAGTTACTGGTGCCTTTCTATCAGCTTAAACCAGTCTGGCCATTCTTGTCTGATCTCTGGCATCAACAAGGCATTTGTGCCCACAGAACTGCCGCTCACTGGATATTTTCTCTTTTTCTGATAATTTCCTGTAAACCCTAGAGATGGTTGTGCGTGAAAATCCCAGTAGATCAACAGTTTCTGAAATACTCAGACCAGCCCGTCTGGCTCCATCAACCATGCCAAAGTCACTTAAATCAGCTTTCTTCTCCATTCTGATGCTCGGTTTGAACTGCAGCAGATTGTCTTGACCATGTCTACATGTCAAAATGCATTGAGTTGCTGCCATGTGATTGGCTGATTAGAAATTTGCGTTAACAAGCAGTTGGACAGCTGTACCCAACAAAGTGGCCAGTAAGTGTACATCTCTCTATATTTTTTTCCACTTTGCTTAGAAGAAATAAAATGCTTTTATTTGTAGTGCGTTGCTTTTTTACCAGTCTGGTTTGTTTTGGTAATTACCGGCCATGTTCAGGGTCAGATTAATTTGTGGAAGCTCTTTTATATCTCAACCAGAACCCGAGTATTAGTTTTTTGTAATTGAACAATTGAGTTTAAGCACTTCTGCAGTTAAAGCAGCACTTTAATGAGTGCACCGCATTCAGAGGCCCTGTCAGAAAACAAACAAACAACAAACCCAGTTTCTGGAGACTCGTGACCTTGAGCTGAAGATTGCTCAAGAGCTTGTTTTTGGACTTTAAAATTACACTTTTAGGGGAGAAATAAAAGATTGGGCCCTTTATTGACATTGACAGGGGGTCTTCTTATGGGGGCTGAATGTTTCAAGGTTGTGTGACTTCTCATCACATTCAATAAACACATCATCTATTCTATGAGTTGCAAAAAACTCTATATTTCTCCAAGAGAACTTGACTTCTGTAATATGTTTTTCAACCCTCCTGTGAATTAATCCTGCTTCTTGGAAATTGTATATAGTTTGGAGACATGTACAGAGCAATAAATCAAGAAGAAACCAATAAATCCACCGGAATGGCAGCACTATATTGTTGGCTTGAAGTTGTTTTATATGTTTTATGGGGTGAATCAGCTGGTTATCTGCTCTTCAGATCATTAGAAAGCCATCAAGATGAGCTTGTATCTAAACTATTTTGCTCGTATTGTTTGTTGTGTCCTTGTTTTTATCAAGCGGTTTTCCGAATACTTGATTCTGATTGGTCAGTCATTGCTTTCAGCAGTTAGACATCAAACTAAATTTGTCATTGATATAAATGCTGCGTGTCAGATTGCTCATTTGGTTGAAATGCGTGGTTATATTTGTTAAATGTCAAGCAAGGGTTCATTATCTTCTGTCAGTAGTGTAAAAACACAGTTTTTACTTCCCAAGAAGCTTTGTGACCTGTCTGAACTATAGACTGTAAAAGATATGGACGTAGTATCCGTGACGTCACCCATAGGTTTCTGAACACTGCAAAAGAAGCTACAAGTAGGCGTGGCCAACCGTCTCTATTTTGTACGCACCAAACGCAGGATACCAAATAAGGGCAAAGAGGCGAAGAGTGAGCGGAGCTACAGACGCATGCTGGATTCTCAGCATTTTGCTTAGACCTGGCTTAGACAGACTTTTTACTTTGGGAGAATGCTTAATACTTCATACCTGTGACTCGTTTGTATTCGGACCACACGTGCTTGGTTGTAGACTATATCAATAAAGTGTTAAGACTTTTAAAAACACTGTTGTAACACATTGAGCCACTAAACATTGTTCTTATGACGTTTTTCGACAGAAGGAAAACGCAAATTACTATCAAACACTTAGTTTGTGTTAGTAAATGCAAGGCTGTCTATAAAAATCCAGCTCTAACACTGTATGACAACGCTTCAGATGACTGTTTTATAGCCTACAGCTAATCAATCTGTCAGATTCTGGAGTGCATTACAGGTCTAAAGAACATTTAAATGATAAATGATCTTAAATAAAACAAATACATTTATAGAGATGGTATATAAGTATATAATTTCACTCACCTGGGAAATTGAGGCAACTTGAATGGTTTGTAAGCACAATTAAGTCCACACAGCATGCCATATCATCTGATAATTGCAGGAAATAATTCAAAAAGGCAAATGACTGTGTAAAGAAACATTAACCAAAACAAAAATACGATGTATATGCCGAGCTTAGTGGCTAATTAGCCAGAATCAGGTGACGAGACAGCGACCAGCGAGGGCTAGCTGTCACTCAAGTGACCACTCCCTTAATTATGCAAACTTAATATAACTTAATAAAAAACAAAACGGATGAGTTAGAAAAAAAATTCACCCCCCTCACAGTTGTCATGAAGGGTAATCATAGCTATATGCACCAAAGCCAACGTTTGTACCAGGCTGTAAACATGTTTATATCAGCTGTAAAAATGGCCAATTTACCAATGCAGAAAGATAGCACTTGGACTTCCTGGAGCCAGCCCCCCAAGGCGAGTCGATGAATTACAGTTTTAGTTACTTCCGTATTGGCTTCCCGAGAGAGAGCGGGAGGTTGCCGCTTGGTCTAAACCCATTGTTCAATCTACATGGTAACCTTTTTTTCCCCACTACAGCAAACTGAAGACTCTGGCAGCTGTCACTCATAGCAGTTGCCATGGTTACTACTAATATTTGGGGGAAGCACATTTATTTCAAACTCAAAACTGAATTTAACAAAGACTATGGCTGCATCCGAAATTGCCTACTACTTGATACAGTTGGTACTGCATTTAAATTTAAATGTACTACTCAGCTGTTAGAAAAGTACATTATATAGTAACAATCACGTGACCTACCCGCGTCAGTTGCCTTGTTTCACTCCCATTCATGAATTCTCTCGTGGGGCATCATGGGATGTGCACTTCAGAATCTTGCAGTAAGTAGTAGGTCATCTGGGTACTTCTTGCATACTGATTTTCGAATTCTATGAATTTGGACATAATACTCGGCTCGCATACTGTTTTTAACATACTATATAGTATGGAGGTATACGGTTTCAAACGCAGTCTATAGAATACACAAGACATGTCACTCATATAGTTTTGAATCGGGAAAAGTGTAACTGTCAATATGGCGAATGAAGCCCTGCCTACTAGTACAGCAGCCAATCATTATCCAGGGGAGAAGCTTGGACCAGACGTGCGTCTTTACGTCTTTTACCACATAAAGCTTAAAATCTGTACTTTTAAATGAACCAAGTGCTTTTGAAAAACTTTTTTTGCTTTTGTAATCTGTATGAAACAAACATGAGGTACAGTCCGTCCTTTCAAACTTGTAAACAAAGAGTCGCTGTCATTTCTAAAGGAGATTTGTCATCTAGACCAAGTGTGAATAACTTCAGAAGAGCAGTATGTGCATCAGATTTTGTTTAATTTGATCCTTTAGAAACAAAACTTATGAAACGGCTGTTGTTTAATTTTATTGGTGATTCCAAATATGTAATGTAATCGTAACTTGGCTAACAGTTTTTGACATTTCCCTATTCAGACAGAATGCTTCAGCATACTGCCCGAGCGGCATTTTAAAGATGGCTGCCGAGTGAAATGACTTGCCTTAAAGGGACTTTGACCATGCGCACCCCCCAGCCAATCAGAATCAAGAATTTCAACAGACCATGAAATAAACTGTTAATAGGTTTATCTTGAAGGCACAAAATGTAGCTGCAAGATATCTCTATTGATCATTTTACAGTTCTATTATAAAACAATTGACATTAAATATTTAGCATACTTAGATCACGAAAAAAAAAAAGTTTCGTGCTGGGATTAATGTTTGCTATCTTTTAATAGTTAAAGCTCCTCTTTCTTTGATTCATTGGTCATCAAATAAATTTTTACTGTGGCCGAGAGAGCTTAACGTGTTGCAATTTAAGAAAACACGTGCAATTACAAAAAACGCCAGCAAATTAAGAAAAGATATCATTTTGACAGCACACATGCACCGCACTGCATTTTCTGCCAAAGCAAACAAATTAATATAACGCACTGCATTTTCTCACAACGCAAACATGTCACGAAAACATGCTGCATTTCCTCACAACACTTGCAAATTGCATGGAACACAACGGAAGTGTTTCAATGGGACCCTAAAACATGACTATTTAGGTTATGGTTATTTAGGCTAATAAAATACAAAAGACAAGAGAATCAGGATGTTAAAATAAACAAACAAAAAACACCTTTCAAAGATCACCTACAAGTGAGAAAAAGCACAGCAAAGTCTGTCATGTTTTTGGGTCCACTTGAAAGATTTCCGGTGTGTTGTGTGATGTTTTTGCAAGTGTTGTGAGAAAGCTCCCCGTGTCTTCATAAATTGTTTGCAGTGTGAGAAAATGCAGCATGTTTTATTAAATTGTTTGCGTTGTGTCAAAATGCAGCGTGTCTTTATAAATTGTTTGAGTTGTGAGAAAATGTAGCGTGTTTTATTAATTTGTTTGCAGTGTGAGAAAATGCAGCATGTTTTATTAATTTGCTTGCGTTGTGAGAAAATGTAACGTGTTTTATTCATTTGTTTGCATTGTAAGAAAATGCAGCATGTTTTATTTATTTGTTTGCGTTGTTAAAATGCAGCGTGTCTTTGTAAATTGTTTGCGTTGTGTCAAAATGCAGCGTGTTTTATTAATTTGTTTGTATTGTGTGAAAATGCAGCACGTTTTGTTCATTTGTTTGTGTTGTGTGAAAATGCAGCATGTCTTTGTAAATTGTTTGCATTGTGAGAATGCAGCACGTTTTATTCATTTGTTTGTGTGTGAAAATGCAGCATGTCTTTATAAATTTGTTTGCGTTGTGAGAAAATGCAGCATGTCATTGTAAATTGTTTGTGTTGTGAGAAAATGCATCACTTTTTCAATGTGTTGGCATTGTGAGGATTTGTAGCATGTGTGCTGTCAAATGGATAAAGATATTTTCTTAATTTGCTGGCGGTTTTTTGTAATTGCACGTGTTTTCTTAAACTGCAGCACATTAAGCTCTTTCGGCCACTGTATTCGGCCACATTTTACTGTAACAGTCAGACCAGATTACCCAATTAACTTCTAAAACATTTTGTCATCCAAATAACAAACAGAATGGGCATCCAATGATCCATCCATCCACTGTTTTTAATCTCAATTTTAACAATCCATGCACCGTCATTGGAGATCAATCTAGCATTGGTCTATTGTGAATTGAGCTGAGCCCTGATGACTCTCCTGAGTACTGGGTTCTGCCCAAATGTGTTGTGGTGTTTGACCACATGCTCATTTCCTATCATGGTCCCTGCAGAGGAATCAATGCAGCACAATCCCACAGAGCCTCATCTTGATGCAGGCAAATTGGCCATCCTGATGACGTATTTAATGGCTCGTTCAGTCCCCTTCTAACAGTCCACGCTTCTCGTCATTTCAGGATAGTTTAAAAACTTGTAATTAGCTGTTGGGCCCAATGCGTTTCTGAAAAGAGCGAGTGTGCATGTTCAATTTAAGATGCGATGCTAAATAAATCTGCACAAGCATGTTTTGTTTATTAATTGATGCCACTCTGCATGTGAAAGGATAATTGTGGCTCTAAACATAGTTTGTCATCCTCATTAGCAGTCCATTAGTTTAGTCCTCTATGGTGTAGTGTTGCTATATGGCAGCATATCATTTTTATACACTTTTCTGTTGAACGTGGAGGAAAAAATACAACAAATGGCCTTGCTGGAATTAAAACATCAGTCTTTAAAGACACTAAAAATACTTAGTTTTTAGCCACATGATGCTAGATTTTCTATTTAATTTCCTATTCATATAGTTAAGACAAACATGGAGGATCTACTTGAGTTATAAATTTGAGGTTGTACATTACTGAATGTGTTGTTGAGGGTTAAGTAGTTGTTTAATAGATGTTGTTAACTGAAATTTCTTTATTGTAACGATTTGGTTAATATTGGTGAATACAATACATGCATTTATCAATGAGTAATAGATTTGTTACAGCATGTTACTGTACTCAGTTTAGTTCTACATACTAGAAGGTTGAAGCAGTGGATCACGTGTGTGCATATTTCATTGAGTGTGTGTACTAGGTCATGTGCATTAATTGAAGTTGACTTTTTAATCGAGAAGAAGTAATTAACCTCCTTAATTTGTAGCTGCTTTCACAAAAAGATACAAAACAGCACAGAGAAACAAGTGTTGAGGCAATACAATCTTCAAAATAATACTCCATTCACACTAGCAGCGACTTTGTAGCTGCCTATTGCTTTCTGTGGCGATCTGCTGCAGACGCTGGTTTATTGGCTGTCACTCAAGAAAGTCACTATTCATTTGCATAAATTTGAAGGACTTTCAACTTTGTTTCATCGCTCGACATTCCCACCTGGTCGCCAACGCTCCCTGTTACACGCGTAGACGGAGGTTGCCGAAAGTCGCTCACAAATTATGCTTCATTCACTCTAGCTGCTAGAAGTGTGAACCTACACTGGTCTCGCGGTTCGGTTACGATTATCATGCATTGACGATGCTTTCCATTCATAATTAGACTTTTTCTTCACAACAGTTTTTTTTTTATTAAAATCTATAAATATATTAATATTTATATAGTATTTGTAATTAAAATTCGTTCTTTTATACAAGCAGTAAAATATATGGACTGTAGCTTTAATTTGATCTGCTCAAAAAAACCACTCTTTTTGAATGTATCAAACAAATCTCCAGCACATGCACAGAAGTTAGCATGACCATTTATAGCAAATAAAATAATGTAAATGTTATCCTGCTTGCTTTTTGAGCGATGTCAAACGTGGTCTTACACCCCTATGACTGGTCATTGTCTTCACCCTTCTTACAGGAAGGGCTGCGCTTGGCTTTAGAAATGAAAGCGCTGTTCACCAATGAGTGATGCGGGAAGAGCTGCCGTGGTTACAGTCTATATGCGCATAATACGCGGTTATCACAGGTAATCCAAAATAGACATAATGGAGAAAACTCGCACCCGCAGGCACGCTCGTATCGCTTTAACAGCCAAGAGGAAAGGAAAAGTTACCTTACAAACACACCAGCAGGTCAAATGTCCAAAGTGAGAGAGAGAGAAAGAGAGAGAGGCAGAGATGGATTTTTACAGCATTTCTCCCTAGTAGTGAAATAGCGGCTTGTGTGCTCTGCCTTCTTTTAGTGTCAATGAAAGACTTTCCAGCAAATTCACAAGTAGTTAAACTGTGCATAATTATTTACCTTTTAAGTAGTTGGAGCATTGTAAATACTCTCCCTCGCCTCCTTCGCCATAGTATTCTACTGCGACATCGCGCATAGGAGATAAATGACGTCAGTACGTAATAACCAATTATGATTATTACTGAACCGATATCGATATATTGTCCCCGACTGCATCGCGGTGCACCGAAGAAACTATTAATTTTGCACCCCTACTAGCTGTCTAACGCTCTAGGGAGTGATCTACTGCAAACGCAGGTCTCTGTAGGTCTACTTCACTGAGAATACAACTGAACTCTAAGTGAGCTGAGAGAGGATTGTGTGAGCTCTACTGGTACTCCTATTGGCTGTTGCTCAAGAAAGTTGCTATTCATTTGCATGAAGTTGAAGGATTCTCAACTTTGTTGCGTCGCTCGACATGCCTGCCTGGTCACTCGCATTGATGGAGGTTGCCGGAAGTCGCTCGGTTGCTTGTTCCTTTGCCACTGGGAGTCGTTCATAGAGTAAATGAGGCAAAGCCTCACATCTGCACGTTTTAACTTCACAAAGAAACAAACAATATACACATTTCATATAAATACAGTACTATAGGGTTTTAAAAAAATAAGAATATAGAAGCTAAGTCATTTCCAATGATATTTTGTTGAGGCTCATCAGACTCCTTTGGTTTTTGACTGAAATGTTGCTAATTTTAATATATTTTTCTAAATAAAAAATAACAGTGAGCTGATCTTTATGCTTTTTGATGGAATGTTCTTGATCTTGTACCTGGTTAAGACCTTTCCTTTGGCTTAGTTCCTTATTTATTAGGGGTTGCCACAGCGGAATGAGCCATCAACTATTTTGGCACAAGTTTTACGCAGCTGATGCCCTTCCAGCCGCACCCCGGTACTGGGAAACACCCATACTCTCAAATTACACACAGACACACACACACACGCACACACACACTCAACAGTCAATTTTAATTTATCAAATTCACCTATAGTGCTTGTCTTTGGACTGTGGGGGTAAACCGATGCTCCAGGAGGAAACCCACGTGAACACGGGGAGAACATGCAAACTCCACACAGAAATGTCAACTGACCCAGCCGGGACTTGAACCAGAGACGTTCTTGCTGTGAAGCGACAGTGCTAACCACCGTTAAACTTTTTTTTTTCCTTTTTTTAAACAATGCTTTCGACCCAATAATTAAACAACTGGATTTGCACAGTGTAAATTGTGTAAAAAAACTAGATGCCTTGCACGTTTTAGAATGCGGTCACTTGAACCTGTGGAGATTATAATGAGGGTCTGTGGCATTTAAAAAAAACCTTGCTTTAGGGTATACTTAATGTTCTATTTATGTCTTATTTATTGTTCTATTTAGGAATTATTAAATATGCCGATTATTCTATAAACTCATTAATACTAGCTTACTCTCAATGCATATTAAACCCATATTAAGCTTCAAAGAAGATTGAGTCACTGCAATGTATTTGAACACTCATGTGCTACAAATGTCTCCAAATCTTTCTTAAGCATGATGCAGAAATGCTTCTAAGTTTTATCTTATTTGCCAGCTCACAACTCTTTCCATTGCTCCTTGAGATCTTATGCGAATGGCTTCACTGCTAATCTGTTTACAGAAGCCTGGCTGAAGAAGAACTGTTAGCCAAGCTAATTCCACCTAATTTCTCTTAGCGTTTACCTGCTGTTTGTGTTTGCCACTCACAAGTCTCTGGCGTAGCACTCTCACATCGTAATGGCTGTTCCCTGCATCAAGGCGCTCTCACTCCGCTAAGATAATTGCTATTATGGCTCACAATAGCCGTAATGGTGCTAACGGTCGTTGTGAAGAAATGATGCAGCTGATGACGGCCACTGGGTCTGTTATTAAAAAGAAAGGAGGCTGCTCCAATCAGCCGCACACCGCCATTAGCCTAGCATGGCCATTCATCACTGTCAGTCTGAATAGAGGCAGCGGAATGGGGGTTGAAAAGACTCTGGATGGGGGAGGGGCGAGGCCAGGCACGTGCTGCCCGAGTCGAGGGCCTGTCATCTGGCTGCGTCTGCACTCTGACTCCCAGGCCTCATGGGCCTGCTAATCTGTGGGTGCCGAGGAAGCCATTGGAAGGGGGAGGAGAGGTGCACGGCTGAGATAGCATATCGCCTTGCACACACAGCACTCGCTATAGTCTGATCCTCTCTGTACAGCCATTTCCAATCGCTTTTCACAGGCTCTCTCTTCGGCACAGAATGGGGCTAAACAAAAGCGCTGAGAGCTTCAATGTGGCTGGGCCATTTTACGTTCTCCTTTCAGAACACACATACGCAGTGTTCACTGGAGTGATTTTTTTTAAAGTTGCCTGAGCAAGTGTTATTCAGGATTTCAAATACGCTCTTCATCCTTTGTGTTCATTTTACATTTTTTGTAAGATGATGCCATACTCATTACTGTTATTGTAGTCATTGAAATGTAAAAAATATAAATAGTCCTTTAAAATTTGCATCATAGAACTATTAATTTATTTATTTGGTTATAAATTTATAAATTAATGGGATAACCTTGATGTGTTGCAATAAAAGTGTAAAATGAGCTGGTATTTTGAGTGTTTTGAGTATATGCTCTCAGGTCCGTAGCAGCCTGGTGAAAGGGGCGATTCTTTTTTCGTTATTATACGCCTCAATTATGACATTTAAATACTGCATTTTAGTGACATTTTAAGCACTATTCTAAATAAACTTGATGAATGGTGATCATAATCACACTTTTTGACAATTTTAGCCAAAATAGTATTTAAATCAATTTTAATATTGGCCGCTTTTGGTGCTTTACACCTTTTTATTGGTCATTTTTTTCAAGAATAAGGTCCAAGATTTAGAATAAAAGTTACTTGTAAAGTGTTTTCTCAACAATACAGTAGCGAAAGATAACTTCTCTTGTCAGATTATAAGTTTTCATGCACAGCTGGATGTTTGGCCCATAAAAAATATATGTTAGCATTAGCCAAAACTGATTAGCTAAAGTTGAACTTACAGTTGCAATCAGAATTATTGAACCCCCTTTGAATTTTTTTTTCTTTTTTTAAATATTTCCCAAATGATGTTTAACAGAACAAGGAAATTTTCACAGTATGTCTGATAATATTTTTTTTCTTCTGGAGAAAGTCTTATTTGTTTTATTTTGGCTAAAATAAAAGCAGTTTTTAATTTTTAAAACCCATTTTAAGGTCAAAATTATTAACCCTTTAAGCTATTTATTTTTTCCATAGTCTACAGAACAAACCATCATTATACAATAACTTGCCTAATTAACCTAACCTGCCTAGTTAACGTAATTAACCTAGTTAAGCCTTTAAATGTCACTTTAAGCTGTATAGAAGTGTCTTGAAAAATATCTAGTCAAATATTTTTTACTGTCATCATGTCAAAGATAAAATAAATTGGTTATTAGAGATGAGTTATTAAAACTATTATGTTTAGAAATGTGTTGCAAAAATCTCTCCGTTAAACAGAAATTGGGGAAAAAAATAAACAGGGGGGCTAATAAATCAGGGTTGAATAATTCTGATTGCAACTGTATGTGACGGTCAACAGAGGATTCTGCTTGGTCTTAAAGCCTTTTTCGATGAGTTATTTTGACCCTGATGGTATAGCAGTCAAAATAGGACAAATGAGCTCATGTATGGAACAAATTCTGAACCTTTTTCTTTCAGGGGTGGGACTTCTGAACCACCTGAACCCCCTCTGGCTATGGGCTTGGCTCTAAGACCCAAATAAAAGAAATGTATGCTTATATACAAACTTTATGCATAGGAAATGTTGACATTGAAATTTCTTGCATAACTTTAAATGGAAAAAAAATGGAACACAATATGGTGGTCAAAAGAGACATTCACTATTTGTTAAATCACAGCCTTGCTGCAGTTGTTGTCATTGAATACGTTTACATGGACACCAATAATCTGATTTTAATACTATTAAGACAATACTTTGAGTCAACAGCAATTTTTGATTAATAATATCAGATTAAGGTCATTATTAAATTAAACAGAAATAGAATTAAGACATGTGGAGTATGCCGATTTTAGTGGCATTATTGAAGTGCAGTACAGACATATGAACACCTTAAACTTTTGCCGTCGTGTTCAATTTTCGCAGCATTTTGTGACAGGATAGTCCACACACACAGCTGTTTCACACTATTCTCTGCACCTACCGACCACCTACCAGTGAGGACTGAGGACCACACACACCTGCATCGCGAAATGCAGAGGTTTTTGTCCCCATACCAAGCGGTATCAAATTCAACTAAAACTACACTCTTCCAGCAATTCATACTCTCATCCAATATCTCGATTGGCAAGGGGGCATGCATGAAATGTTCCTGAATGAAAGTAAAAGTGCCAAACTGCAGTTAACGTCGACAAATTAAAAATGAATCTCCGGAGGAAATGTGGATAGCGTGGTGAAGCAATGACGTTAATCGAATTATGCGCTATAACATGTGAAACAGGATCATGAAAGGAACAATCAAAAAGCAACTACCTTCAACTACATTCAAAAAGTAAACACCTAATCATAAAAGTAATCATAATATTATCTTATTGAGATTAAGGCAACTAATTAGATTGCTGATGTCCATGTAAACGCAGTAAGAGCTCAGTTTGCCATAAAATCAGTTTCTATCATGGGATTGTGCACACAACTGAGTATGTACACTGTACCCTGGCCAGTTCACCCTAGAATACCAGTTAAAAAATGCTATTTAAAAAAAAAAAAGGAGATTAAACAATAGTGCTTTGTTTATGTGTTGTTCATAAGGGAATGCTAGTGACTGTGCTGGCAATTTCTTCTGGCAGGCTGGTTACACTCTTGGGAAGCTGCCCAAAATTCAATTGGGTGTTTAACCACATTCTACTCCTTTGTTGAAGTCACCGCAGAGGAATCAATGAGGTTTAGTCCGGAAACATTTGTCCTGAGTCTTTTTTGTCACTTGCTAATGACTATCAGAATAGCATCATACTGCCAAATCAGCATGCACTTCTATGATCAAACTCATTGGAATAAATCAGACTTCAACAAGCTAAAAATGTTAAGCTTGTTCCAGTTTTTATTACTGAAACATGATTGTATAGACCAGTGTTTCTCAACCATGTTCCTTGATGACCACCAGCTCTGCACATTTTCCATTACTCTTTAACCAAACACACCTGATTCAGCTCATCAGCTCATTAGCAGAGACTGAAAGACTGTAATATAGGTGTAACAGACAAAGGAGATATCCAAAACAGGCAGTGTTGGTGGTTCTTCAGGAAAGTGGCTGAAAAACAGACAGCAGAACATCCTGTTTTCATCTTTCTGAAAAATCCACTGATGAATTGTTACCTTGCTTGTTAAAGAATAACAGTAAAATTAAGTGAATTAAGTGATGTAATCTTGACCTTTGCCAAAAAGTTCATCCTCTTATTCCTAATGTGGGATCAGATTCAGAAGGAATGCAATGCAAAGACTGCCGGTGTGTCTTAAATCACATACTTCTCTACTATATAGTATGTGAAAAACATTGAGGTGATTGGTATGTCTGAATTCATAGTCTTTGAAAAACAGTAGGCAGGAAGTACCAGGATGACCTAATACTTCTGGCGAGACTCTAAAGTATGTTTACAATGAACACTTTACTATCCCAAAAGGCCACGAGAGAGAATTTGTGAAGTGAATCGATGCATAAATACAAATGGTGGATGTAACATGTCTGAATTCCACTCATATTCAAAATATGTACTGTACTATTCTAACGGCCATTAAGTAAATTCAAATAAATTCCATCATTTGTCACTGCATGCAATCTAGTTGTCTTCAGAGCATCCTTATTGTTAGTTATGGCATAGACCTGCATTTGTATCTTGTTTTTTTTTTTTTTAGCATGAATCAGTGGGTGGTGCTAAACAGACAGTGGTATAGAAGCAGACGTTGTTTTTCTTTTTAGTAGATGAAGTTTAGACACTTACTGCACTGTAAAAAATTATATGATCAATTAGTCATGACAGCATATGTTTTAGGTTCATTGTAACTTATTAAATGAAGTTAATCATGTTCTAACTAAGTTTATAAGTTACACAAGCTGTTTTAAGTCAGTTTAACATAATATAAGTTCAATGGACTCATAAGGTAAATTTGATTCAGCTTCAATCAGGCAATCAGGAAAAGGCAATCAGGATTTTTTTTACAGAGTGAGCTCAATTACTATTATAATAACTTTATTATTATAACTCAATTACTATTATAATGTCTGAACTTATTTCCCAGTACTGGGTTTTGGCTGGAAGGGCATCCCCTGCTTAAAACATATGCTAGAATAGTTGGCGGTTCATTCCGCTGTGGCAACCTCTGATAAATAAGGGACTAAGCTAAAGGAAAATGAATGAATGAAAGTTAAAAATATGAATGAATAAAGGAATGACTGACCTCATCCAGATTTAATTATTTAGCTCTATCCTATACACCAAACAACAACAATCCTTTCCCCAGTGTGTGTGTTTTTAACATATTGTAATTTTGCATTGCTGAAAGACTAAACTGAATTATTATTATTATTATATTTTTATCTCATTTTATTTTGTGCTGGCGACCTTTTGGCCAGGTCACCATTGTAAATAATCTTCAACGATCTCAATTTTTTTTTTTTACCTGGTTAAATAAAGAAACATACAGTATATTACATAATACAGCAGCCCATGCTTTTTGGCAGTTTGGCTTCAATAAAAGCTATTTTTAGACTGACTAGAAAGTTTTGAGTTCTGAAACATAAACGGCACAATTCTTGAGATTTCTATTGGGACAACTTAAATGCTTTATGTTCAATCAACTTCAACTGGTAAAAACAATTAAGTTAACATAGAAGATTTTTGTTGGCACAACATGAATCAACTGTGTGGATGCCTTCATTTTTTTTACAGTGTACATGATGTTTTTGTAATGACACCTTATATGTCAAGAGATGAAGGGAATTTTGATTTGTAAGTTAGGGTTAATTAAATTAAGGCCTTTTTTTTTTTACTTCTGTGAATATTGTAGCATTTGCAGATCTCAGAAGTGACAGGAGCAGCTCTGGTGGACCTCCAGATGACACATGGCTCATATATAGGTTTTCTGAAACCACACATAAAATCCCAAAACACACTAGAGGTGTATGTGCAGTATAGGAGCAGCTCTGTTACAGTGTGATGGGACTGACAACTACGCTGTTAGATATTTTATTGTATTTTTGCCATAACTTACTGCTAGCAATGTTGCCAGCAAGTTACCTCAATTGCCCCTTTACAGTAACTAACCAGTAAATGTGCTTTACAGTAGCAGGATTCTACCGCAGTTTCATTTTACAGTAAAATAGCCTTGCACAACTTATTTTAATGGTATAAGGCCTTTTACCACATTTAAAATTTTACAGTATAACGATTTTTACTGTAATTTATTTAGATTTTATACTAGCAGTACAAAACCTGTGTATTTAGTATTTACTATTGAATTCAATAAATTCCAAACAAGTGACATTTTTTTCTTCAATTACAGTAGCAGTGCTCGATTACTTTGATTACAGTAAAATACAGCAAATTCCTGATATGCAGTAAGTTACTGTTAAAAGTTAAAAAAAAAATTACCCATAATGCAGTACATACTACCGTAGTATACTGTTAAGAATATATGTGGTATTTTACTGGGCATTTAAGCAGGAAATAACAGTAAAATTGTGGCAAAGTCTAACAGTGTAGCTGTCCACTGTGCTTTAGTTCACACTGCAGGGCTTCACCAAAATATGATAGTGAGTCCTAAAAATGTACAGGTGTGAGTTCAGTTGTAGCATCTAGCATTGCTGTTTTCACTCCCATAAATAATCTAAACATGTGTGGACATATCCGTATCATACTAAAATGTATTCTGCTCTTGTGTGTACGTGGCATTATTTGTAGTTAGTTCATCAGAGGTGATGGAGTAGAGTGCTCGAGTCAGTGGCATCTTCTTCAGCCTGTGTTTGCTGTGGGGGAGGGAGAGATCAATGGAGACCTGATGAAGGAAAGCCAGAGATATGAACATGCTTGCAAATGAGTGCAGCCAAGCCTGCTGGATCTTCAAAGTGAGAGGGAGGGAATTTTGTGCTTGCTAGTTTGAATTTTCAGCCAGCGGATCACTCGATAGTCTATCTATTATAGATTAATAACGCCATCTCAGTAAACAGTGTCTAACAATCCTTCCAAAGCAGATTCGGCCGACATGCAGTGGCCTAAAAAGATCATTCAAGATATCACAGAGTCGGACTTTAGATTGAGATGGATTTTGTGATGGATGTCTCACATCATAGTTTTGAAGATTTGGATTATGCTGCTTTAGAATTTATTTACTCAAAGTTGTACATATATTAAATGTTGGAATTAAATGATCTGTTTTTAAAATTTCATCTCAGCCTCACGCATGTACATAATAACATACAATGATCAGCATATATGAGTAGTACACCCCTCACAAATCTTACTTTTAAATGATTATGTTCTATAGAATGCTATACAATGTTATGTTTGTGCATATGCATTACTGTAGCCAGTAGTAAAGCCAAATCTAACAAAATAACTTACAATAATAATTCAAAATTAGTAGCCCAAATTTGTATGTTAGGGGAAAATATTAAATACAAATTTATTATTGTTTTCAACATTTTGTTGAAATTTTATAGTTTGTAATTAGTTTTTGCAATATTTTGCATGAATTTAAATGTACCCAGCAGGCACAGGACATCAACATGACGTCAGATTGATGTTGTACCTCAACATCGTGGGGACGTAGCATTTTGGGTGGAAATGAAAAGTTGGTTCACGTCAGAACTCAATGTCAGGCCGATGTGAATAGGATATGCACATTAAAAAATCAGTTGCTGGAAATGCCAAGATGAGTATAAATTTTGAAAATGTGCATAAAAAACATTAAAATCATAACTGATTAGGATAAACTTTTTATTTGATAAGACAAGATGGCCATAAATTATGATGGAAACACTTTTACCAAACAAATTCCAGTATGCGCAATAAAAAAGTCATGTGATTTTGTTATAAGAGATCACGTGATGATAAAAATGTGTATAAATGGACAAACCAGCAAGCTGAGCACATTGTAAAACATCTGAAATGTTGTTTTGGTTAATCTAAAACTCTTTACCATTTCAGTATTAGTGTTATAATATTGTTAATAACCTTCAAAATAGTCAATAGTCTGTGCTCTGCGTCTCACACCTTCAAGCACCACTACACACTCATTGCATGTCGGCATCGTCTTCGGAGGCTCAAGCCATTTATTAAATAAAGAAAAGATTCATGCAGCTTCTCCTACAGCAGCAAATTTAGTTTTTACTCTTGATATTTGGCGCCAGTTAATCAGTCAGTGACAACTTTGTTTTCTTTGACTTGTTGGATGGAAACGCTGCTTTATTCGAACGTCTTTTATGACATTTTCCAGTTTTGCACATGAATTTAATTCACATTTTTTGGATGGAAACATAGCTAATATTTAACGTCAGACAGACGTTGGATTTTGGCCACTTTCCAACGCAACCTAAAAATAACCAAATATCATCGTCTAATGACTTTGGTCTTTTAAATCTATCAGGTAACGTGTCACAGCTTCAATCTTTCGCCTTGCACTTGTACTTAGTAATTTTAGCAAAAAAATTTTTGGTTCCTGTTGGTTGTGCACCTTTTTACCAATCATCTTTGTCGACACTATTATAACAACACCGATCACTCTGCCTATTCATGCCAGAGTCCCGCGGAAAAAGTGATTATGTGGTGATACATACTGTATTTATATATATATATATATATATATATATATATATATATATATATATATATATATATACATACTGTATTTTTGTTAGTGCAGTGTAAAATGTTCATTTACATTTTTAGTAAATTGTTAATATATGATTTTTTTATATTTTAAATATATTTTAAAATGCTAGAATTATAAAAATAATTACATTTATATAATTTACTATGTAATTTGTAATTCGACAATTTCTACGTTACACATACTTAGTTTCTCTTCCTATACTCCTGTGTTTATTTATGCTAAATATGTGGCTAAATGAGCTTAAAATGACAGCAGAAGGATACCAGTGATCATAAATTCTGGTGACTTAAATAGCGCTTAATATTTGTCTGACAGTCCAAGTTGGCGTTTCTTTAAGGAGCTCTACATATTTAATAGAATATTTATAGCTATGGTGTGCGGCGCTGAAATAGAGCAGCACTAACTCGAGCAGCGCTGTGGAGGAATGGCATTGGCTGGCAGAGAGTGCAAATGCCAGCACGGATAAAGACTTTCCTGTGATTAGCCTCATTATTCCGACAGATTTTTCGGCTTTACGAAAAGGGCTCCTAGGCAGCCTAGTTATTCATCCAAAACGTGGACAGAAGAGTCTAAGAGAGCAGAAATGTTTGCTTCAGGGGTGGGACTGTCATGATGCTTTCTTCATTATTAGACCCCATGCGCACTACCGTTCTCCATCCTAATAAATGTTAGATTTACATGTCAGCTATGCTTGTTAATTCATTTTAGGAGCCTCTCTCGTTCTAAAGAATCTCACTGAGTAGACTACACTCAAAAAGGACTGAAGTCACAATTCTTGAACATGTTTGATTTGTTTTAGCTTAATTTGTACAAAAATCAAGTTAGCAATTATTTTATGTTGAGACGACATGAATATTGTTTGTTGGAATAACTAACTGGATGTGGTTCCCGGCATGTTTTGCATGGTATTACATTGATAATGGAAAAAAAGACAATTAATAAAATCTCAGGTGTTTTAAGTTCAGAAAAAGACTTGTTTGAGTTAAATTTTGACTTACCTAGGAGTTTCAATTAAGGTTTTGAGTTTCTGTTGCTGTGCTAATGCCAGTTCTGATATCAGTCTCTTGCCCAGTCCATATAAATACAATAAATGTCATTAAAATAGTTGTTTACTGGTTGTACGAATAAAGAATTAAGATTGATCTACTCAACAAGATTAAACTTTGTTAAATTTACAAGATGATTCAAATTAAAGTGATTATATCAGAGATGCCCAAACTAGGTCCCAAAGTTGGCCCGTGATAACCTGTTTTTTAGCCCACCATCCCATCTGAGAAAAGAGGGACAATGATGTGGAAGGTTGAGGCGAATTTCTAATTGAACAGAAACCTTTGTTTGTTTGTTTATTTAATTGCTAAGCTACAAAAAAAGCTAACTTAAATTCATTCATTCATTCATTCATTCATTTTTCTTTGACTTAGTCCCTTTTTTATCAGGGGTCGCCCAGCAGAATGAATTGCCAACTTATCCAGCATATGTTTTACGCGGCGGATGCCCTTCCGGCTGCAACCCAGCACTGGGAAACACCCATACACTCTCATTCACACACATACACTATGGCCAATTTAGTTTATTCAATTCACCTATAGCGCATGTCTTTGGACTGTGGGGGAAACCAGAGCACCCGGAGAAAAACCCACGCGATGGGGAGAACATGCAAACTCCACACAGAAATGCCATTCTTGCTGTGAGGCAACAGTGCTAACCACTAAGCATTTTAATTTTTAATGTTTCAATTAAATGTTGTGAATTAATCAGACTTAAAAATTGTAAATACTGTTACTCTATGGATAGAGGAGAATGCATAAGACATCAGTGAGCAAATCAAGGCAAACACAGGTGCAGCTTAACTACTGTATTCAGCATTGACAACTCCATTGTGTTTTAAATGGGATTGTTTATGGTGTTATTGTAAGAAGTACACTATAAAATGTAAAAAATATTTTAAGTTTAAGTCAAGTTAAAGTTTGGCCCTTCATTAGAAATATACATACAGTTATATATACATTAGAAATATACATACAGTTGAAGTCAGAATTATAACCCCCCCCCCCTAAATTATTAGCCTCCTGTTTATTTTTCCCCCAATCTCTGTTTAATGGAGAGCAGATTTTTTTCAACACATTTCTAAACGTAATAGTTTTAATAACTCATTTCTAATAAATGATTTCTTTTATATTTGCCATGATGACAGTGAATAATATTTTAGATATTTTCTAGACACTTCTATACAGCTTAAAGTGACATTTGAAGGCTTTACTAGGCTAATTAGGTTAACTAGGCAGGATAGGGCAATTAGGCAAGTCATTATATAATGATGGTTTGTTCTGTTGACTATCGAAGAAATATATAGCTTAAAGGGGCTAATTATTTTGACCTTTAAAATGGCTTTTAAAAAATTAAAAACTGCTTTTATTCTAGCCCAAAACAAAATAAAAAAGACTTTCTACAGAAGGAAAAATATTATCAGACATACTGTGAAAATGTCCTTGCTCTGTTAAACATCATTTGGTAAATATAAACTATTAATTCTGACTTCAACTGTATATACAGTATATACACACTGAAGTACTCTAATTAATCTGTTGTAGAAATTGTATAGTTGCCATGGTAATACATCAACCGTAATACAAACAACCTAATTCTGTACTAGTTTTCTCCATCCATACAGTAGCTCATATTATGCTACACTACACCACAGTTTACTATAGTAAAAAATAAGGTATGCTACAGTGTTTATTGTTTTTCATCAGTTTACTACAGTACAATATGCTGTAGCGTTTATTTACAAAGACCTTTAAATAGCAGGCCTACTATAAAATAATGATATGAAAGTCACGACAACAAATGTTTTTGATAGCTTAATTATTAATCAACATTTTTTGTGTTTTTCAAGTTTAATTTAATATTGTTTAAAGGGCACCTATGGTGAAAAATCTACTTTTCAAGCTGTTTGGACAGATATATGTGTAGGTATAGTGTATAGACCGTCATATTGAGGTGATATAAACACATCCAGTGCTTTTTTTTTCAATTTAACAACATAAAAACGGTGGACCAATTGGAGCGGTTTTGAGACTGACCGCAACTTGACGTAGGAGTGCAGTCCCCCCACCCACCGAATTAATTGACAGCTGTGTATTAATATGTCTCCGTAGTAACGTGTATAATCATATCAACAAGACAGGACGTGCGCAAAGCAACCGGGAATAAAAGGTCTGTTCAGTTCGCTAGGATCATCCATTATCATCAAATGTGATCAAGAGTTTTACAAGTTTAAAATGTTTTAAAACAGTGCATGTTAATGAATTACAGTGATTTACTTTAGATTTACTTCATCACCACATGTCAGAACGATTATAAAAGACGACGCTTCAATCCCGGTTTGTCAGATCAAATAAATCAGATTTATTTTGTACATTAACGTAACGGATATCCATACAGCAGTGCATATTAACCTGTATCCTGTCACATTTGCAGGCAAAGACAGTGCAAAGCTAAATGCACGCGCTGTATGTGTGTGTCCGCGCTGTGTGTGTGCGTGAACTTTGTAACGACATTGTGTGTGACTCATTGTTGCAGCTCCACAACAAAGGCATCAAACAATCATTGGGAAAGTTCTTACTGTAGTATTTCTCACAAACGTTACGTGAGATCAGCTTCCTTTATGCCTGTCAGTTGTCTGAGGCAGCCGAGGGCTGCAATAATATCCAGCTGCAGGCCCGCAGAACCACACACATTTCAGGCACACACAATCCAGCACACACGATCTAGGCAAACCATATATGGTTACGACGGATGTTAATGTTGTTTATGCACTTCTCGGACATCGTCCTTAATATATTTTTATATATACTGTTTATAAATATTGTACACAATAAACAATAGTGTTTACTGTTCGACAGATATTGAGATTGAGGCGGGCAAATGGGGAGCGTTGTTTTCGATTGCCATTCAATATAATGGACTGAACAGTTTTCTATCAGTCATCAGTCATTCAATCATTCATTATTTATCTGACAGAGTCAGTATAGCAGATACTCGATTGCTGGCCTTGCTGATTGATCTAAATTGGACTGTTTTAATTTATATAATAGATTCATTTATAATGAAGGAAATAATAGCTAGTTAATCTGTATAGGCAAAAATACGCCTTTATATGTAATAAAAATCTTTTTACATTTAATAAATGTGAACCCTAATTTTCGAATAACTTTTTTATTAATGATTTCCCACATTAAATACTATAGTAATTTATAGTAAGTAATATATTGTTTTTAAACCATAAAGTGTATATATATATATACATACATACATACATATATATATATATTTCCCAGTGATGGGTTGCAGCTGGAAGGGCATCTGTTGCGTAAAACATATGCTTGATAAGTTGGCGGTTCATTCCACTGTGGCGACCCCAGATTAATGAAGGGACTAAGCCAAAAAGAAAATGAATGAATGAATGTTTTATTATGGGTTCCATTTGTCTAACTTCACAATTTTAGTATTAAGTTACAGCAATGATTGATTTATGATTGTTAAAGTAAGACATAAATTAATCCTGCACAAAACATTTGTTTTGAGGTTTGCATATGCAAAAACATATTAAATAAACAAATTCTCTTTACTGTTTCTCCAGCAGGTGTTAATTATTAGATGAAATCCATGCACCAAAAAACTTGAGTGAGAATAATTCCTATCGCCTGTTTGTCAAGAACAAGATAATTAGGCGGCACCAAAAAGATGTTTTTGTGCTAATCATTTTCTTCATTTTGATTAATAAATTATCTAAGCACGGCTCTGTATTCATACTTCTCGAACTTCTTGAAAAATTAATTTCCAGAGATCCAATAGATGTTATTTTTCCTTCTTGATCCATTAATGAAGGCCTGCCTTTTTCTTTTTCTTCCAGTTCTGAAAGAGCCACTGATCAGTAATGATTAATAAAATGCAAAGTGCCATACATATATGAATTTTAATAATGTTGTAGGAGGAGCTAATCACAGAAGTAAACTACATGGCAGAGAAAACATTGGCACATGGTTCTGGATTAAGGGGGGCGGTGTTTTTTTTTTTTAGGTAAGGAAGGGATGGATGGATGGATGGATGGAGAAACTGCTTCATAATACCCCCTTCCCCCTCTCCGGTGAGTCTTTTACTCCCCCAATCTCTCAGTCTGAGAGGAAATCGTGCCACGCGTAGATTTGAGCCATTAATATTCTGTCTCGACTCATTGTCTTTGCCTGCTGACATTTACATTTAGATTGTTTATCTGACTGTGGGGGGTGTCCGAACATTAATGAATATGCTTCTGTTGTTCCAGAAAGGCAGCAATTACTGGCTCTGCGTTAAGATAATGAAAGTAGAGAGATGTGGTAGGTGGGCATTAGGCACGGCGGAGAAAAGGCCTCGGCGTTGTGGTTGTGCTTTTTTACACACTGCAGCAGGAGATGAGCTGGAGGAGCATGGAGGACTCTGTCATTCTGCCGCTCTCTTGGTTCGATATAATGAGGGGTTCAGGCATAAACACGCATGCAGGCTTGAAGATTTTCTCTGCTGTGTTTATAATGCAGGTTTGAGGCCTCACTGTCAGACCGGTTTTGCACAAGGAAAAGCACATCTCCTTATATAATAGTCAAATTTAAATCATAAGTTCTATTTAATATTATGTTATATTTAATAATTAATATTAAACATTACTTTTGCTGGTTTGTTTATGCTACTTATTTAAAATGATTGAAACAACACAGGCCTTAAGGTTATTTTGGGACAACTTAATTGTTTTATGTACAGTCCAGCTCAGTTTGTAAAAATTATTACATTAACTCAATCGATTTGTGTTGGAACAACATGAAGAAATTGTGGGGAACCCAGCAATTTTTACAGTGTATATATATATTCATGTTTGTAAATGTTGTAAGCATTTATTCTTAACTTTTTAAAGATTTATTTAATTTTAATCATACATTATATACTATACACTGTAAAATGGGTTCAAAACTATTTCTTCATGTTCTCTTAACACAAATTGGTTAATTTAGTATTGGTTTAACTTAATTGCTTTTTCAAGCTGAAGTGGATTAAACATGAAAAAATGTATTTGTCCCCTCAAAAAACTCAAGAATTGTGTTGATTCAACTCATTTTAAACAAGTAGTCTGAATAAGCAGCAAAAAATTGAGTGTCAACATTTTTCAGTGTATTTTTTATTTATTTTTTCCACACATATACACTGTTAACAGTTACATGTAGAATCTACAGTAACTTACTGGCAACAAATTGCCAGTGACTCACTGTAAATCAATTACAGCAAAAAATATTGTATTTACATTTACAGAACCATTTATCTTACTGTATATGTATTTACAGTATTGTATATCTTTGCTGTAAAATATACAGTAATTTTCCAAATTCAACTTTAAAAAATAGAGTAACATACTGCATAACTGTCCTACAATAAATTAGTTCATGTTACTATAAAAAATGTATAATTTTTATTAATTTATAATAAAATTGACAAAAATCGTTAACAGTGTATGTAAATTTATGTTTGTGTACTTATTTTTTATGATGTGTTTATTTACGGACTAAATTGCAAATAAAAACTAAAATAAAATCAGTTATGAATATTTGTTTCATTATCAATTTTATATTAGGCTACATAGAGAAGCAGTGGGTAGTTCAATCGCAAGAAGGTTGCTAGTTTGAGCCTCGGCTGGGTCAGTTGGCATTTCTGTGTGGAGTTTGCATGTTCTCCCTGTGTACGCGTGGGTTTACCTCCGGGTGCTCCGGTTTCCCCCACAAGTCCAAAGACATTGCGGTATAGGTGAATTGGGTAAGCTAAATCGACCTTAATGCTTGTGTGTGATTAAGTGTGTATGGGTGTTTCCCAGTGATGGGTTGTAGCTGGAATGGCATCCGCTGTGTAAAACATGTGCTGCATAAGTTCATTCAGTAAGGTTCATTCCGCTGTGGCAACCCCAGATTAATAAAGGGACCAAGCCGAAAAGAAAATGAATGACTGAATTTTATATTAATTTATCAAAGTTTTATATACTTTATTTTATAAAATGATAACTTCAGTCATTATCAATTTACCAATGCTGTAAATATTTATTCTCCTATTCATTATTTATTTAAATTATAGTAATTGTTAAAAATAAAAGTTGCTGGTTCGAGTCCCGGCTGGGTCAGTTGCCTTTCCTGTGTGGAATTTGCATGTTCTGTCCGTGTTGGCATAGGTTTCCTCTGGGTGCTCCGGTTTCTCCCATAAGTCTAAAGATAAGCGCTATAGGTGAATTGGATAAACTAAATTGGCCGTAGAGTATGAATGTGAGGAGTGTATAGGTGTTTTCCAGTACTGGGTTGCAGCTGGAAGGGCATCCACTGTGTAAAACATATGCTGGATAAGTTGGCAATTCATTCTGCTGTGGCGACCCCTGATAAATAATATATATATATATTCAGTTATGTACAGTGTTGAGGAAAGTTACTTTATAAAGTAGTGCATTACAATATTGAGTTACTCCTCCAAAAGTAACTAGTTGCGTTACTTAGTTACTTTTTATGATAAGTAATGCGTTACGTTTAAGTTAGTTTTTCTGACCTGGCTAAGAAAAATGAATGTAGGATAATGTTATCTTTGGAGAACTTCCCGATGCCAGAGCTCTACCTGCTGTATCTACAGATTAATGAAAGCCTAAAGCATTGTGTTTGCTACTTTTGAACTTTTTGTCTTATTAAAAAATAAAATCACTGTCCATTTAGATAATCCTCATTTTCTTTTCTTCCATTTTTTTTTTCAAAATAAAGGGATTATTTCTATCGCAGAAATTTAAGGTTCTGCCATCTTCCTTCCTTCCTGTTCCTGCATTCTCTCATTGCGTGTGGGATTCAACGTGACTACGATCATTTTAATACAGCTATTTGTTTTTTTTTTTTAAAGCAAATTAACTAAACTAAAAAGTAACTAAATTTTTACTACTTAATTTTGAAAAGTAATGCCTTACTTTACTCGTTACTTAGAAAAGTAATATTATTACCTAACTCACATTAGTTGTAATGCATTACCCCCAAGACTGGTTATGTGTATACCTGCAGGATATTTATGTATTATTTTTGTTCTTTTGTAAAGATTTCCAGTAACATTTGCAGAAACGTTCTTGTTTACATGCATCTTTTTACCAGCTCATTCTTTATAGAAGTCCATTAAACCAAACATGTCCAAATGCTTTATAATAACTTACTCTTTATAACTGCATACTACACTTTGTATCATGTCTTTGTATTTTTTCATCTTCTCTATTTTTATACTATTGGTTTATTTTTAAATTATTGAATTGTGTATATGATGTTGTACAGTGACCTTGGGTTTCTTGAAAGGCGCTTTAAATAAAATGTATTATTATTATTATTATTATAATAAGTGAATCAGTCTGAATTTAAATGATAAAACCTTTGCAACTACATACGTCTGCAAAGGTTGAGTAAGTTCATATGCACAATTTTTTTTTTCTGCCTGCCAGTCAGAGTTTCTGAGTTCACCCAGAGAGGTCTGTACTCTATAGCTGGCCATTAGAGAGATGGATGGTGGTGAGAGGCTAATAGAAAGCTCTGGAGCTCAGTGTGGCTCGTGGCCTGGTCACTTCTATCACTCTGAAAGGCAAAAAGACTCGTGCCGGTCCTTATTGTAAAGGCTTTTTCAAACTACTCTTCAGAATGACGCACTGCAGATCAATAACACTATTCCTCTTTATGTGTGTGTGCACTGCTGAGCAGGGAACATATGGGGCTGATATTTAACTGTTTGTGAAAGACTGGAGTGTGTGTGTGTGGGTTCTGGTTTATACGGTTTACAAGGACAGAATTGTCTAGTGACAGGGGTATGACCAATAGGTATTAAAGTGGTTTATGAGGACATGCCTTGTTACCTTATTATTTAAAAGACTTAAAAAACATACTTAAGTGGGCCTTTTGGCATTCAAAATTTGCATATTTACTGTGAGGGTTAGGTTTAGGTGTAGGGTAAGGCAATATACAAGTGTGTGTGTATGAGTTGTGCATACCTAGTTTGCAGATTTTTTATAACAGACATGTAAGAAGAGCTGTAATTCTGTAATGCAATTTGGGTGGCATGTTTATTTTATGATGACTTAATTGGCAGCTGTGTTTTTTCTCCTTTGACCACTTTTGTGACTGACAATATTTTCACACAGGCGGCACGGTAGCTCAGTGATTAGCACTCTCGTTTCACAGCAAGAAGGTCGCTGGATTGAGTCCTGGCTGGGCCAGTTGGCATTTCTGTGTAGAGTTTGCATGTTCTCCCCGTGTTCGCGTGGGTTTCCTCTGGGTGCTTCGGTTCCCCTACAGTCCAAAGACATGTGGTACAGGTGAATTGAATGTATATATGTATATATATATATATATATATATATACTCATTCTTTTGCAGATACTATACAGCAAGTATTTTGTCTTATTTTACTGATTGATATTGAATTAAGAGACTGTGTAATTTTTCCTCAATGTACTGTATGCTGTAAGAGAGTGTTGAGTGGTTGAAACAGATCAGCGCTGACGGTCTGAATGTAAAAGTGATTTAATGAAGTCTGTTCTAATGCTTCTCTTCAGTCCACTTACACAGATTAGATTAGAGCAGTGGCCTCCACAGAAAGCCTGTCTTTTCAATGCATTGTTTGAGTGCCATTTTAATTCAAAAATGGAAAGGTTTACTGTGCCAAAAGAAGATTTTCGCTCTGTTTCACCACCATTTAATTTCTTTTAGAATTATTTAACACGGACACATCTCAGGACGCCCTTTGTCAAACACACCACTGAATCTGAATGCAAATACATTTTATAGATATCTTACAGTAAGAGACGGATAAGACAATGAAATAAAAAGATACACAGGATATTCCACAATGGACTGAATGTATATTCATTTGTTTAAAAATGCACTTGACATTTATTTATTTACTTATTTGTTTACAATTTTAATTGTACTTTTATTAATGAATGAATTTATTGTTAATTTAAACAGAATTAATGGTTTGGACACTTTGCAAGGTAGATCATTAAAACAGAGTCAGTGAACTGAACAGTTATTTAACAATAAATAAATAAATAATTAAATAAATGAATAAGTTAATTATTTAATTAATGACAGTTAATCATTAATATTTAGTTAATGACAGTTAATTAGCAAAACTTAACATGTCTTTATACTAAACATATTTATTTGTTAGTTAGTTAGTTGGTTAGTTAGTTAAACTGAAAATGTCAATAAAGTAAACCTATAGTTAGTAAGTTAGTTAGTCAAAAAATGTCAATGGACTGAACTATTGGTTGTTTAGTTAACAAAAAGAGTTAATGGAACGCCAACTGGGGGACTGTTCCATAAACCAAGCTTAGAGAAAAAGCCAGGCTTGTTTTGGTAAGTCAGGTTTATTAATGGAGGATTCGGTTTCATAAATCAAATTTACGATAGTTCAAACTCAGTTACTCTGACAACTTATGCTGGGAAACTAGTCTGATCCAGGGCAGGCTAACTCTCAGGCTGAGTTCAAGCTTAATCAAAGTAATGTTAACATTCACCTGCCATAATTTGATGCCATTTTAATTCACTTAACCTCTTAATAATAAGAGTTTGCATGTTCTCCCCGTGTTGGCGTGGGTTTTCTCTGGGTGCGCCGGTTTCCCCCACAGTCCACAGTCCACAGACATGCGCTATAGGTGAGAAGCTAAATTGGTCATAGTGTATGTGTGTGACTGCAGGAGTGTGTGGGTGTTTCCTAGTGTTGGGTTGCGGCTGGAAAGGCATCAGCTGTGTAAAACATATGCTGGATAAGTTGGTGGTTCATTCCGAACTGTGGTTCAGACCCCTGATTAATAAAGGGACTAAGCCGAGGGAAAATGAATAAATGAATGAAAAAGAATCAATGGGCTAAACGGTTGTTAGATATAGTTATTTCAGTTTATTTAAGTTACTGTATGTCACAAAGAGTCAGTGAATATTTAGGTAACAAACTATAAATGGACTGAATATTGTTAATTAATAAAAATGGACAGAAGAATCGATTTGTAGGTATTTCTGGAAAATGGATCAAAGGGATGAACATCTATTTTTTTTTACATTTTTGTTACAGAGTCAATTTTTGTTACAGAGAAAAGAACCAATAACGGAATGAACATTTTAATTATTTATTTATTTAGCAAATTGAATCGGACAATTGGACGCAATTCTTAGAAATTTGCAAAATAATTTGCTTATCATAAATTGCATTTATGAAGTGTGCTTCACACAGGTGAATGGGCTTGACAAACCACCTGTAGAAACACTTTTCACTTCCCTCTCAAAAAACAAAAAGCACTCCCTTACTCCAGCATTTAATGCACAGGACTTTTAATTTTCAGTCAGCCAGCCCAAGCACTTCCCATGAACTGTCGCTCTCTTAAAAAAATCACCACGTTTAAGATCTGATTAAAAAAAAATCATCAATCTTCACTGCCTGATGGATATACAATATAAAGCTGGTATCCGATCAGCCAAGATCTGCATTAAATTCCATTTCCCCCTATCATGTCTTTAAAATATGTACATTTATTTTAACCCAGTATTTTAACCCAGTTCCTTTAGCATTTCCTGTGTGTATTGCTTCTTGATGTTGCTTTATTGAATGTCCGTCTCCTCGATTGTAAGTCACTTTGGCCAAAAGTGTCTGCCAAATGACTGAATGTAAACCTAAATGTAATGTAAAGGAATTCTACACAGCATGATATGTGGTTCAGTGTGTCGGCGAGTGAGTTACAGTGAACTGCTGCATGGCATATATCTCTGCCATCCGTCTGGCTGTATTGGCATGCCCTGCTGCCATGGCAACGTACTCATACAGTACGTGCATGTGCGAGCTCTGGCATGGCTGCGCCCAGATGTTGAACTCGGTAACCTCCATTTATCCTAATCCGCCGAACACTTTCCCCGTGCCTCGGCCCATCTGTATCCCTGTCACATGTTAAAACTTCGCATTGACATACATTAATCCAACCAGGTGTCGTTTTCCCCTCCTGCCCTCCCTCCCCCCTACAAATAAATCCACAACACGCAGAAATGAATCCGCCATCGTTCGACCTTCCTTGACAAAACGACTCTCTTAACCTTCCATACATCCTTTTTCGTGTCTCTTAAAGGGAATGATGAAGGGATAAACCCAAAACTTGAAGGGCTGAGCTTGATGAGAGCCTTCCAATCCTCATGGGGGTTTAGTTTGTAGCGACGGAAAGAGCACGTTATGAAATTCTGTTGACATTGTGTTGATTTATAAGGGCATTCTCTCCATTGTTTCCCTTGTGTCCTGCAGCTAAGCACGACGTGAATGGTAACAGGACAGTGCCACCATTCCCAGAGGGATTGCAGATGGTCTTATTCGGTAAGTGATACGTGCTGGGAGTAGTGTGTGTGTGTGTGTGTGTGTGTGTGTGTGTGAGGGGGTAGAGACGACCAGCAGTGGAAGGTAATTAGTCCCCCTCAAGCACCCCTCTCAAAAAAAAGAGTGCAAAATCAAAACTGCAAAAGGACAAGGAAAATAAGGAGGAGGAGCGTGCCGATTAATTTCAGTTCACTGATTAGGATCTCTTTAATAAATGTATTTGTTCAGCCTCCTTTTTTTCTTTCTTTAGGCCTCAAACTGTGTAATTCATCATGGCAGACAGGAATTAAAAGGCTGTTTTATCACAGGGCCTTGTATACAAATACAATAACATTCAGAGTATGTATGCAGCTTTTCAAATCACAAACCTCCTGCTGAGATTGATGAAGGGTAACTCTTACCTTTGACTCCATGAAAATGTAGCTTTTTTCAGCAAGGCACCATTTGTTATAATTACAGAGCTTCAACATTGCTCTTGCAAATGTGTCATTCAGAAAGCCCATCTTTTCAATGCATTGTTTGGTTGCCATTTTAATTTAAAAATGCAAAGGTGTACTGTGCCAAAAGAAGATTATTGCTCTGTTTCACATATTGATGCAAACTTATTTTATAGATATCTTAAATAAGGGCCCTATCATACACCCAGGGCAATAAGGCGCAAGACGTGTATGGTGCAATTTGTTCAGACCAGTGCAACCCTAATTTTCACGTTTTGCGTTACGTTGTTTAAATAGCAAATCCATTGGATAAACTGAAATAGACTGCGCCATTGACCAACTGAAAGCTGGTCTTAATTATGCGCCTATGCAGGTCCAAATGCTTACACATTGCTTAATAGACACAGGATGTACAGCAATACACAAATATATTTACATATAAAGATAATTGTAGGATTAAAATGTTACAAAAAGTATTATTTTATACATAAATATAAAAACCAAACAACATTGAAGAACAACTGAAGAAATGCACTGCATTTATTAAATGCGCTGCATAGTATTAAAACAATGTTTCACATTTAATCATCAGTTTATTTAGGCTAATAGTTTACAAATGTCAATGGAATCATGTAATAAGGATATTAAAATAAACAAAAAAAAAAAACCCTCACCTTTTAAAGACCACCAACAACTTCACTGAGCAACAGTCACGGCATAATAACACAACCATATCTCGGCAGGGTCCGGCATGTTTTTGGCTCCTTGAAACATTTTCATTGTGTTACGTGGATATTTGCAAGTGTTGTGACAAAATTCAGCATGTTTCTTCAGTATGTTGTGAGAACTTGCAACACATGTGCTGTCAAACTGATGAAGATTGTTTCTTAATTTGCTGGTGTTTTTGTAATTTCATGTGTTTTCTTAAATTGCAACGCATTAAGCTCCCTCGGCCACCATAAACACTTTGTTATTATTGTTAATTTATGTGTTTGCTGGAAACTAGAACTGAATTTAGAAATTGTTACAACACTGTTTCCTTATCCACGGAAGTAAAGGAGTAAAGTAAAGAGTAAAAGAAAAGTAAAGTGAATGTAAGGAGGCTAAATGGAGGAGGCTCGTTCTTTATCTTTAACTGTTCTCTTGCTTGTGAAGTGTTCAGTTTTTTCACTTACAAAGTCTGTCATGTAAATGGCAAATCCACCATGGTGCGACGCAACTGACTCTTAAAGGGAATGGGAGATGAGACTCTGATTGGTTTAATGCACATTATGCTCAAAACACACCCATAACTCATTAAGAGAATAAAAACAACCCCGTTAGACCATGTGCCGGGGCTCATAATGGGTTTTTCCGTCCTTAAAATAGCAAAAGGGGATTCGGACATGCCCTTAATGCTTTTGCGCCATGCACTTTAGACTTTGCACCTTGATTGTTAAAATGGAGCCCTAAGAGACAGATAAGTCATTGAAAATAAAAAGATACACAGGATATACCACAATGGACTAAAAGTGTATTAATTTGTATAAATAATGCACTTGACATTTATTTATTTATTTAGAATAGATTGATGAAGAGTAACTCTTACCTTTGACTCTATGAAAATTGAGCATTTTTCCCTTTTTATATTACCAGAGCTTCAACATTGCTTTTGAAAAAACATCATCCTATATTTCCTTGCTTCTGAAAGGATGTCCCTCTGGGGCCACTGTAATTGAGCTCCATATTCTAGATTCTCCATCAAGCCTTATGCTTATTTCTGCACCAGCCGCTTGTAAATCTGAGAAATCCAGTCAAGATGACAGTCGTGCACCTATTTTTTTTTTTTACATTTTTTAAGCAACTGAATTATTTTACACCCATGAGACTTTGGTGGATAAGGCTATACCAGTTACCCTCTATATTCTAGATTCTCCATCAAGCCTTATGTTTATTTCTGCACCAGCCGCCGGTAAATCTGAGAAATCCAGTCAAGATGACAGTCGTACACACACACATATATATATTTATTTATTTATTTATTTATTTATTTATT
>CAIGQZ010034990.1:16523416-16534774 GCA_903798205.1 Danio tinwini | reverse complement strand
GATAGATAGATAGATAGATAGATAGATAGATAGATAGATAGATAGATGTTTGTTTTAAGCCTTTGCTTAACCAGGATGGGGTTGCTTTTGATATTTTATTTTACTTTATTTTCATTATTTATTTTTTTATTTTTTTTAATAATTATTTTGCTTTGTTTTAAACCTTTGTTTAATCATGATTTGTTTTGTTTTGTTTTGTTCAGGAAAGAACCTACTGAGATTTTTTTACATAACTGGCCAATACTAAGAACCCATATGCTAACTAACCACATAATTGTGTGAGGCTTTTGTCTCATTTTATTTATTGTGCAAATTGTGTTTTGCCTTTCTAGAATATGCAGTCATTAGTTGGAAATAAACGGTATTATCAGCTGCTGCAGTAAATGCTCCTATTGTGTTTTAACTCATCCAGCAGGCCTGATGTGAACGTATTTAAAGTCTTAAACTACTTTGATAAATCTTCAATGCTTTCTATACAAGACCAAAAAAAATGTACCAATTTTCTCAGTGCTTGTTGTTTTAAAGTCGCTGAAAAGGAAAAGACATCAGCAATTCTCACTTTGATCTGAGCGTGCGCCACTTCTGCTCTTCTTCTGGATTGCTGCTAATGGCTGTGCTGTTGTCTGAATGCGGCCGTAAAGAGACTCTAATCATCAGCTTGAGGACGTAATGCATTGTGCTCCTGTTTGTTTGATGCTCAACCCGCAATGAGTCATTGCAAAGTAATTTCTTGTTTTCACGAGTCCTGCCAAAGGAAGTTTTTTTTCTGTGGTTTTCTTTTCGAGGTAGAGCCACTGTCCTTGTACTTTTATGACGGGGTCAGAGAAACATAAAATTAATCAGAGTGGAGGATTGACCCCTTCGCTAGAGACTCAGCCCATTGAGTCGAGATCTATGGCCCTCCAAGACCCGCTGCAACAAGAGAGATGGGCCAACCCTGTTTAACACGTGTGTGTGTGTGTGTGCGCGTGCGTGCGTGCGTGTGTGTGTGTGTGTGTGAGAGAGAGAGAGAGAGAGAGAGAGAGAGAGAGAGAGAGAGAGAGAGAGAGAGAGAATGCCCTGGTATTCATCACCTTGTCTCCACTACTTTTTGACCTTGTGGGGACATTTTTTCGTCCCCATGAAGAAAAACCATATCATAAATCACACAGACTGAAACTTTGAAATTAAGTGCAATTTGTGTCCTGTGAAAGTTGGGTTTAGGGATAGGAAGACATTATTTATACAGTATGAACAGTATAAAAATCACAGTCAAAGTCCCCATAAAACACAAAACCCTATTACGTGTGTGTGTGTGTGTGTGTGTGTGTGTGTGTGTGTCCTGGAATTCATCACATGTGTTGGTCCCTATAAGGAAAATGTCTCATAAATTGTTTGTTGTGTGTGTGTCTGTGTGATAATTGCTTATTCTCTCTGCTTGTCTTCATCACACAGGTAAAACAGGACACACAGAGGTGGTCCGTGTGGTCTTTGAGCCTCAGAAAATCAACTTTCCTGAGCTGCTCAAGGTGTTCTGGGAAAGCCACAACCCCACCCAAGGTAACAGTTTATTCTTTCACATTAAAACAAGCAAAACAACCAAAAACACCCAGTATACTTCCATCACAAACACACATAAAAGGTTTGGTATAAACTTTTGAACCTTGAGTTCTAATAAAAATAGGCCATATGACACCATGTGCTATATTTCTCACTATCTATTATAGATCTGTGTCAGGAAGAGACTAAATATTATTCTTTATTTATTATTAAACTGATGATATACTTAATTTTTTTAATATAATTTAAGTGTGTACTGTGTATATTCATTTTTATAAATAGGGATGTCCAGATCTGTTCACGTGATTGGAGATTGGGCTCGATCACACGGTTTCAGACTTAATCGGAATTGGACGTTACCTCCCGATCAGAACTCGTGTATATATATATTCTCATTATTTTTTTGACACATCTATAGTTATGCAATGGCACAGAGTTAGACACAGAAGCAGTTTGAAGTGGAAAGCACGAGTATGTCTGCGGTCTGGAGGTATTATAAGTTGATGACGACAGCATTGCCATAGCAAACAGTGAAATATGTAAACTTGGGACTGCCTGCCAGGTATTTTAAATTGAGGTGCTATTTGTTTTTAATATTAGATTTGTTTTATATTTACTGTTGCACTAAAAGTTGTCCAAAAGTGAAGAATTGATGTTATTTATTACATGATTGTTCAAGCTACCTCACAGAAGTGCTCTGTTTGTTAACAGAGATATTGAATTTTAAAATAAGGTGAATTAAAAAAATAATAATAGAAACATTCGAGATCAGTTTCTTTGCTCTTCTTTATTCTTTTTTTATGTGTTATAGAAGTATCGGATCAGGTTTTGATATCAGTAAATACTCAAAATCAAATGACTCAAACTCGAGGGCAAAAAAACCTGATCAGAACATCCCTAATTATAAATATACACATGCATGCATATTCATTCATTAGTCCCTTTATTTATCAGAAGTTGCCACAGCGGAATGAACCGCCAACTTATCCAACACGTTTTACGCAGCGGATGCCCTTCCAGCTGCAACCCAGTACTGGGTAAATATATGCATATATTTCTGAATTATCATATGTATATGATACAAGTTCTATAAAAATGTAAATATCTATGAAACAGAATTGTTTTGTTTAGATTTGTTTCTATGTGTGTGTGTGTATCGCATATACATAATAAATATATACAATACACACACATATATTATGTCCAAACAAACTTCTTTTTTGTTAAATCACGATTAATTAATCACGATTAATCTTTGCTGAGCACCAATATATAGTAATTTTTAAATATTCAGATGACACAGCCATACTAAGTTTATTTTATGAGAATGATGATATTAGTGTCAGAAATTAGCTGGTTCATTGATTAGTGTGATAAAGATAAGCTAAAAATAAAAAGTAAGAAAACAGTAGAGATGGTATTTGACCCAAAGTGTATAGGTGACCATCGTCAAGTGGTTGTACATGACCATCCCATTACTAAGTCAGAGACCTATAAGTATTTGGGCATTTACATTGACAGTTCTTTCACTTGGAAAACACGCATAGAGTGGGTTTGTTCTCATTTACACCAGAGATTGTATTTTTTTTACGGAGGTTATGTCTTTTTGGAGTTAACAAGAAGCTTATGATGTTGTTTTATAAAGCTGCTGTTGAAGGCATTGTCAGGTATGGTATCACAGTGTGGTTTGGCAACCTATCTAGTGTGAATCTAAGTTGATGCATCTCTTAAAGACAAGATGGAAAATTGTCAGGCATGATGAATATTTTAATAAATTTTTTTAAATTTTCATTTTTATATTCATCAAGCTTTATATGAGAATTGTGTCCTCAATTAAGTAGAATTGATTCTGAATGATCCAATTCATTTTGTTTCCACATAGTGAACTGCTTCTGTCTGGTAAGAGATATAGAGTCCCTAAGTGTAGGTTGAACCGATATAAGAGATCCTTTGTACCAGTTTCAGTGGGTTTACTTAACGAGTTTGTCTTAATTAGCATTATAATTATTGTAATTACGGTATTTTGTATTGTTTTTATATTTGTCTGCAGCAATATGGTGATGCCCATAACAAATTTCCTGTTAAGGACAGTATAGTTTTACTACTACTAATGTATAGTATAATAATGTGAATGATAAAATAATGTAAATAAAATAAAATAAATGATTCAAATATAAAATCAGACAAAAATATGAAGATATATTTTAGTTATTAAACAGAGAGAAATGTATTTTTGTAAATGTATTTAAAAAAAAAAAAACTAAACGTATATTACCACTATATTTTGAAAAATATTTATTTATGTCTAATTTCAGTTTTCCTGCATGGAAAAGACACGAGGAGCGTCTCATTTTATGTTTCACAGAAGAAAAGCCAGTCCTACAAGTTCTGAAAATGGGTTATATATCATTTGTGGGCTAACTTTCCCTTTAAGATTACATTTAAATCATTATTAGTGGAAGCCCATTTTGTATTTTTTGTTTAGTGGTGCGCAATGGTAATTAAAAAACAGAGCTAAAGCTAAAAGGCTGTGCTTAATGCACTCTGAAGCTCCAGTGGCGTGAGAAAGGAACGAGAGTCCATCACGAATTCACCGAGCGCAGAGGCAACAGTTTGAGTGGCTGCAATCATGACCAGAGGATTCAGATCGCAGATTAAAGTGTCTCGGCCATCCAATCACATTCACACTCATTGAGATGGCCTGTATAATGGCCTGATTGTGTCTGTGCTGATGACTAACACTCCTCTCAGTCTCGCATATATGTTCACACTCAAATCATTATAGCTTCGCTTAAAGGGAAAGTTCAACCAAAAAAATCTCACCATTTACTCTCCCTCAAGTGGTTCCAAACCTTTATGAGTTTTCTTTTTCTGTTGAACACAAAATAAGTTATTTTGAAGAATGTTGGAAACCTGTAACCAGTGACATTCAAAGTAGGGCTGAAAATACTATGGAAGTCAATGGTTACAGGTTCTTTCATTCATTTTCTTTTCGGCTAGTCCCTTAATTAATCAGGGGTCGCCACAGGGGAATGAACCGCCAACTTATCCAGCATATGTTTTACGCAACTGATGCTCTTCCAGCTGCAGCCCAGTACTGGAAAACAACCATACACACTCATTCACACACATACGGACAATTTAGCTTACCCAATTCACCAATACCACATGTCTTTGGACTTGTGGGGGAAACCGGAGCACCAAGAGGAAACCCATGTGAACATGGGGAGAACATGCAAACTCCACACAGAAATGCCAACTTACCCAGCCGAGGCTCGAAACAGCGACCTTCTTGATTTGAGGCGACAGCGATACCCACTGCGCCAATGCGCTGCCTGGTTTCCACTTCCAAATTTATATGTTAGGAAAAAATATTAAGTACAATACAAAAAAAATATAAAAAAAATAAGAGCATAAATGAAGAGAAACAAGAAATATATACAATTTTGTTGAAATCTGGTAGATTGTCATTTTTTCCCAATATTTTATTTAAATGTATTACCTAACTATTTCTAAAGATGTTCTGTGACTAAAATATATTTTTAATATATCTTTTTAATAAATCTGTTTTGTTCAAATGCACCAAAATACAGTGAGAAATAAAAGTATTGTCATGTTTATCCTGGAAATTCTCACACATACATGCAAACTTTTTGCAGCTGTCAACGAAACACTCGTTCATATATTTTACAGCCATATGATCACAAAATTAATCACCAACTACTCATCTTACCCATCCTACACTGTAAAAAAAATCTGTTAATTAACAGGTTCAGTATTTTTTGTGATTCACAAGTGTTTTCTGTTTACTTATGGTTGTTAATTGTATTATTACAGCTCTACAGTTTAACAAAGGGACTTTTATTTATGTTTTATTAGTTTGAAATAATATAATAAGAAATAATATATAGAGAAAATAGTCTGTAAAATAGCAGAAAATGTACTGGCAGTTTCTTACAAGGCTTTTGTACTGTAATATACAAGACCAGTAATATTTTTCAATTTAGTTCATCTTTATTTGTATAGAGCTTATACAATGTAGATTGTGTCAAAGCAGCTTCACATAGAAGAATATAGTGAATTGAAACAGTGTCAGTTCAGTTTTCAGAGATTAAGTTCAGTTCAGTTCAGTTCAGTTTAGCTCAGGTCAGTGTGGGTTAATATTCACTACTGAGAGTCCAAACACTGAAGAGCAAATTCATCGATGTGCAGCTCTATAAATCCCGAACCATGCAAGCCAGTGGCGACAGAGGCGAGGAAAAAACTTCACCAAATGGCGAAAGTGAAGAACTTAAAAAGCATACAATTGTGTACAACCAATACAATAATATACAACCAATATATTTCTTTACACTATTTAAAATTTTTGTAAAAGTAACTTTTTCTATCTTTTCAAGATTAAAAGTTGTTGGAAGAAAGATCAAGGTCCCATAATGCAATTATTAAAAACATGAATCACAAAATATGGAAAACTGCTAATTTACCGATATTTTTGATGGTGTACTCATACCATGCTTGTGACGGAGGTTTGGATTGATCAACTAGTTCTTCCAATGTTTCATAAAGGACACAGGCTGGAAATTATATCTTAAAATCCTGACTGTGTACAGTGGTTATGATGGCTGAAGCAAATGCTAATGTGTGTTTAGTTTCCTGCATGCACATCTGACCAATCAGAGCAGAGTAGACTCTCTCAAAAAATTAATATTCAGATTAATTAAATAATTTCAAATCACCAATAATAAATAGATATAATGAAACAAAGAAAAAAAGTATTTTTGACCTTAGATGCATGTAAATCTTTTACAAGAGACCTACAAAATAAAATAAAGATAAAAAATACTATTTAAGAGATAAATCTCTGAAATCATAATATCTGGATCAAGAACAGAGTTTTAATTAAAAACTGAACTCTTCCCAGGGTTTCAGATCTGGTTGATTGGGAGTTTGTTTCCCAAGAGTCTAAAGTACTAATAGATGCTAATTTTGGACCCACAGAAGATGTACGGCTCTGATGATTACGTCAGGCTTACTTGACTTACTTGACTTCTCAGATGTCTATTTTGAGTTTATCATTTAATATAAAGCAGTAGTTTACCCGTAAATGAAGAGTTTACAGTTCCTCTGTTTTAGTATTGATCTATATATATTTTATTGTAGCCGAAATAAAACAAATAAGACTTTCTCCAGAAGAAAAATATTATAGGAAACGGTGTGAAAAATTTCTTGCTCTGTTAATCATCATTTGAGAAATATTTGAAAAAGAACACAAAATTCACAGGAGGACTAATAATTTTGACTTCAACTGTATATGTTTTTTGACAGGAATGCGTCAGGGCAATGATGTCGGGACAACATATCGATCCAGCATCTACACAAACTCTCAGGAACAGCTGGAGCAGGCGCTGCAGTCCAGGGAAGAGTATCAGAAGGTATTTCATCTTCACACTCACACACACACACACACACACACACACACACCCCACCACACCACACCACACACACACACACACACACACACACCCCCACCCCCCCCCCCCCCCCACACACGCACACACACACACACACACACACACACACACACACACACACACACACACACACACACACACACACACACACACTGCTGCTTGTTCCAAATATGTATTTAATATAAGCTGAACCAACTCAATTCTTGAGATTTTTGGGCGACAACTTCATTATTTATGTTTAATCCACTTAAATTTAAGTTAACTTAATCGATTTGGGTAAGAACAACATGAATGAATTATGTGGAACAGCAATTTGTACAGTGTTACAGTATAAACAGGCCCGTCGTCAGCCTGGTGAAAGGGGTGGTTCTTTTTTCTCAAAAAGTGGACCTTTTTGCAGTTATACACATCAGTTTCTATTTAACTATGAGATGTAAATACTGCATTTACATTTTAACATTTTAAGCAGTACTTTTTTTGCTGAATTAGCTAGTCAGATGTCATCATAATCACACTTGTTGATGTACTAAAAATATTTCCTAAATATTTGCAATAAAGAAAAATTAAAACAAGACTAATTTTTAAAATACAAATTTGTTACATCATATATCATTAGGAAAAATAGAAATCTATTAAAGTTTTAAAGTTAAAAAACTAACCTACTGTCATTTATTAGACAAACAACAAACTGGCCAGCACATTCAACTAGCCTCAGTCAATTTGGCCATTTCAATAAAAAAATAATCAATAAAACATAATAATAACAATAATGAGAATAATAACAATAATAATGAATTCTTCAGAATATTTCTAGCCTCTTTGGTAAAAAAAGTATATTTGAGAATTCCTGGATATCAACAATAGCCAAAATATATTCAAATTAATTTAATATGCTCCGCTTCTGGTGCTTAATTCACACCTTTTTATTGCTCATTTTTATTTCAGGAATAAGGTCCAAGATTTAGAATAAAAGTTACCTACAAATGTTATCTCTGTTTAAAAACAACAGTGAAAGAAGACTTCTTTTACATCAGATTAGTCCACCGAAGCAACAGCCGACAGAGGATTCCGTTTTAAAGCCTTTTTCGATGGATTATTATTATTATTATTAATATTATTTTCATTATTTATGATGGCATAGCAGTCAAAATAGGACAAATGAGTTCATGTATGGGACAATGTATGCAACCCCCCCCCCACCAGTTATTATAAAAATAATAATGGCAAAAATAGGGAGAAAGGGAGGCCATGTACTGGACAAGTCAATAAGTATGCAGGACGTCCCGGAATCAGCCTTTAACGCGGCCAGTTAGTCTAGATAGAACCTCATAGGGACAGATTTTCATCTGTTAGGAAGTAACTTAAGTAACTTTAGCCTCACATTGTTTAGCAGTCTTTTTGAACATGTTAAATTTTTTTTCGATAATGACGCCGTTACTCATTATGGATGTCACATCAAAGATTTAAATGTTATCAGTGGGTTATGTCACGTGACTTGCGTCACATTATTGTGGCTTTGAGGCTCCATGGGAATTACTGACCATAGTTATTTAAAATTACACTATTACAATATATATTAAATATTAATATATTATATTAATTATATAATAAATATATAATATTAAATTACATAAAATAATTAAAAGGGCAAATTCTGGAGCTTTTGGCCATGGGGAGTGGTTCGTTCGAACCACCCGAACCCCTTCTGGCTATGGGCATGATAAAGACCAATCAAACAATACTTGGGTGAACTTTACTCTAACACAACAATTTGTTTTACATTCTTTTATTGTTAGGGACACTTTTTGGATCTCTCATCAATTGATATATGATGTATTAATTTATTGCTTATTAATTATATACACAATGGTTCTGTTATTTATGTATAAGACTTTTTAAAACATTCCCCAAGTGCTGTTTAATGGAGAGAAGCTTTTAAGCATATTTTAAACACATTAGTTTTAATAACCTTTTTTAATGAAGATTTTATTTTGTACTTGCCATGGTGACAGTATTTTACTAGCTCTTTAACAAGATACTAATATTATTTATACAGCTTAAAGTGCAGTTTAAAGGCTTCAAGTCAATGGACAACAGTGGTTTGTTTTGTCTGTAGCCAGTAATACAAAAATCTTAAGAGGTTTATTAATATTGACTAAACTAAACCCAACTAAAAGAAACAAGACTTTCCCTAGAAGAAAAATATTATATGATTATATTACTGTACAAATGTCCTTGCTCTATTAAACATCACTTGGGGAATATTTCTTTTTTGTTCACATACGAGTGAATAATTTTGCCTTCAAATGTACTGCAGGCCCGTTGCCAGCCTATTAAAAGGGGTGGTTCTTTTTTCTCAAAAAGTGGTCCTTTTTGCAGTTATTTGAGGTTTAAATACTGCATTTTAGTGTAATTTTAAGCACTAATTTGTGCTGGAATTGCTTGTCGGCTCGTTATCATTGCTAAACTTTTTGATGCAACTGAAATACTTCTTACATTTTTGTCAAAATGCTCATCATACTATTTATTGTTTACAAAAAAATATGTTTATTTACAAATGTGCATTTTAAACTGTAAGTTATTACAGTTTTATATATAATGTAACAAGATTAGAATTTTAGAAATATAAAAAAATACTAATATTTTAAATGTTAATTTATTATCATCCATCATAAAAACAAACAAACAAACAAACAACAACAAAAAATTGGGAACCTGGTAAAACTTGTTTTAAATTAAAAACTGCAGCCTATGGGCAAATAACAAACTGGCCAGCTCATTTCCTCAGTCAGAATTTGTCAGTTTAAATAATAAAAGTCTTCTTTTATTGGTTATTTTATTGGTTATCCTTCTTAAAGCCTGCTTCTATTGATTATGTTTACAATTTATGATGGCATACTGTCAAAAATGGGACAAATGAGCGCATATAGGGACCAAATTTTGGACTTTGCCAGAAGAAGTGTGGGTCTTTCGACACCCCCCCCCCCCCCCCACTAAAGGCCTGTACTGTGTGTATACATTTCATAATTTCACATGGAATTAAATGAATTTGTCTGATGCTAATACTCCCACTAGTGAATATATTATTTAAAAAAACAATAATAACAATGATTATTAATTAAATTGAGATTTGTTTTTGTAATAATGTGATAGTGTTTATTCATTCATTTTGAAAGATACGGTTTATTTTGTTTTACATAACTGTCAGAATAAACCTGCGACTGAATAGCTGATAAACCCCTGCTATAGAAAAAGAAAGCTTTTCTGCATTCTCCTCGTCTGCAGGAATGCTAACATCTGTTGTCCTTGAGCAGACAGTAAAGAGGGACAGGAGTATAGAGGATCACAGTCCTCCATGCTTTCTGCTCATTTGATAACCTGTGAATCCTCAGCTGATGAAACAGCTTTTCTGCAAAGCAAGGAATCACATGCAATAGTAATTCTGTTTGTCTCAGAGAAGAGAGCGATTTCAAATCTGCATATGAGGAGGTTCAAAGCCTTTTTGCGTTGAGCGAGAGCGCTGCCACCTGCATTATGCATATATTTTTTCTCTAATTGCAGAACGCCTCTGTTGTAGAGCCGAAAATTGAGGTTTCTTGGTCTCGATGGTGCAATGCATTACAAACCTGCATGCGGTTTATATGAACAACCCCACCCTTTCTGTCCAAGCCCAGCTCTGCATGGTTCAACAATAGAGCAGGCAGAGGAACCCACTGTGGTCCTTCTCATTTCTCCTCCCCCTGCCCTTGTGGAGGATCATACGTGTGTTTTGCTACAGTGGTGTATCCCAAAGAGACACAAAATTATGCACTTTTACCTTTGCTGTTCACTGCTGGTGAGATGACCTGCCCAATTCAACACAAACATTTTTAAGAAATTACTAAATACAAAATTTACTAAATACGTCAACATTTATTGTCAGACACTCTTAATTTTTATTTTTTATTTTGTTCTATTCAGTTTTACTTCTGTTTAATGCACATTTTGGCCACCAGTAATAGCATTTACATGTCATTGCTCTTTTGTTGATTTTAATTGCTGAATTTTGTAGTTAAATGAAGCTGTCAGCTGAGTGTTTAGCCAGTTTCCAGTATCATTGGAAGATTAATCGTTTTTTTGTCGACATTCCTTTTTATTAGCTTTCTCTATCATACTGTCTGTTTGTAATTTCTATTCTACCTTTATTTTTACTACAGAAATATCCCTCATAATCTAATCTAATCTAGTATATACACTCTCAGAAATAAAGGTATAAAATCTGTCACTGGGGCGGTACCTTTTCAAAAGGTGCATTTTTGGTTCTTAAAGGTACGTAATAATACCTAAAAAGTACAAATGCATACCTCAT
>CAIGQZ010034990.1:16466337-16513009 GCA_903798205.1 Danio tinwini | reverse complement strand
ATTAACCCTGTTACATTTCTCAAGGCAAAATTACAACCCAACATATCTTAAAGTGTTAATTTTGAGCAAAATGCAAATGACTAACACTCTCCAAGTGAAGGTTTAAAATCTTGCAAAAATCTCCTTTAACAAACTGAAAAAAGGCAGTCGTTTCACAGAGTGACCCACTTATTTTAGCAGCTTTTTAAACATGTTTTAGCAAGGTTTTACTGAGTTGCCTGAGGAGCAAAATTGCCATTCTTCAATTAATGTTTTCCATCACTTCAATAAGAGTGTCACGGTGTGCAGATGTAGACTTGGCACAGTGTACAAATTTGTGCATTAAATCTGCATTTTTAGTCTTGAACTTGCCTGCCATGTTGGATTAAAAATGCATAAATTACAGTTACTAGTACCATTTAGCAGAAAGAAAAACAGCTTTAAGATATTCCTGACATTAGATTCTAGATTCTCATATATTAAGAGCATTGTATCGAATATTGAAATGATGTTAACACAGAAGTACATTTTACATATGCATTCCACATACAGTATTTTAAAACCATGTCCAAAAAAGACAAGTAAAAAAAGTATGATTTTAAAATATGCAGATACCAGCAGAGAATTTCACGCAGACATGTATGGGTCCTTGGGGCAGATTTGTTCCCTGTGAGACGAGTGACTCTTGTGTAATATTTAAAGTCTTTAGCTCAAACGAAGCAGCGGGGCTGACATTTTTGAATATATTGTGAATTTAACCCGCTAGTTGCTAGGCAACCATCCGTTCCATCCATCCCATAATTACAGAAAATGCAATTAGCTACAGACCCTTCACACATGCAAAGTTCATTGAGTTTCACCACAGGGATAAAAAGTTCAAAGCGAAGAATATTAATAATAGACCAGTGCCAAAACGAGAGCACAAGTTTTTTTTCTCCCCACTTAGCAGATCTACAAATCTGCCTTCACTGGAGTCTTGTATTACAGTCACATTTCTTATGAACACATGCATATGGACATACTTGTTTTACATACACCTGTAGCTTTTTTTTTTTGTCATTTTAGCAAATTTATATTGTGCTTTTGCCGTTTTTTCACACGTTTTTAGGTGTAATATATATTTCTTTTAGTTTTAGTTAAAGGAAATTTTCACAGTATGTCTGATAATATTTTTATTCTGGAGAAAGTCTTATTTGTTTTATTTTGGCTAGAATAAAGCATATTTTAATTTTTTTTATCCATTTTAAGGTCAAAATGATTAGCCCCTAGTAATTTTTTTTCTGATAGTCTACAAAACAAACCATCGTTATACAATAACTTGCCTAATTACCCTAACCTACCCCTAAATGTCCCTTTAAGCTGTATAGAAGTGTCTTAAAAATATCTAGTCAAATATTATTTACTGTCATCATAGCAAAGATAAAATAAATCAGTTAATAGAGATGAGCTAATAAAACTATTATGTTTAGAAATGTGTTGAAAAAATCTTCTTTCCGTTAAACAGAAATTAGGGAAAAAATTAAACAGGGGGGCTAATAATTCTGACTTCAACGGTACATTTCTGGAGAGCAGCAAATATGTCCCAGGAGCTATGTCTTTTGCAGTTTTTGTTTTGGTGAATCGACCAGAAGCCGCTGTGTACGCTTTTTGAGATCTCAAATTTTTCTGGCGAGTGCTATTTGTGCCTGCTCTTCTCGCATAAATCCACCAGAGGCCGCTGTCGACTGGCTGACTGTTCAACTGACTGACTGTTCAACTGACCCACCCTCGTCCTTCCCTAAACCCAACCAATAGTGTTTTCAAAAGCACTGATTGACCACTGACTAAACCCAACCGACAGGTAAAGAAAAGCCCTCGCCTGTTTTTTTACCATGTTTTCAGATTTTACCACATTCTCACCTGTTATTTACTTGTTTATTATATTTTTTGGCTTCTGTTTTTGTCTTATCTGCTTTCGGGAACCGTTCTTCGCCGGACTCGAACTTCATCGTCGTTGTCAACTTCTCTCTGTGTCTCAAGTCCACTGACGTACATGGCGAGCTAACTGGACAAACTGGTAACAGTGAAAAAGCCGTCCACATGGAGGCAAGCGGTCAGCTGGTAAGTGAGAAAAGGAATGGCGTCATACTGCCCCATGGCATTCATTTTAAAGACGAAATGTAGCCATACGTACTTCTGGCTACATAATTCGCAATCTCCAGAAATGTATTTAGGGCAACGTTTTCAGAATGAGCCTATGTAAAAATATAACCATTGTCATCATTTATTCACCCTCATTTGGTCATGGAAGCACAAGTATGCTTGCTTGATGTGCAAGAACCAATCAGGTTAATTCTTGGACATCAAGTTGAGCTTGTAATGTCTGTAATCTTACAAATCATGCACATTCAGATTCATATTAATATTTTGAAGTGTCTAAGGGTTGGGTGAACGGAGTTTCAATGGAAGGACAGAAATCCCTTACACTGTGTTTGTGAGGATTTTTCAACCCGATTTTTTTACAGCAATTCGTAACTTTTTGATTTAGTAGCTAATTTGTATGAATTTGTATGATCTAATTCATACAGTTTAGAACGATTTGTTCTGTGTGTGTGTTTGTGTGTGTGGGTGTGTGTGTGTGTGTGTGTGTGTGTGTGTGTGTGTGTGCTGATAATACTGATTTGAGTGTCTTTTGGATTATGAATGCTTTAAAATTGCCTTTAAAATTTAATATAGTTTGAACAGCGGGATCTGCATTTGAAATTGCGTTATTTGTCATATATGTTACATTTACTCTATGCCACCATTTCCGTTCTCCTGACAACGGTTTGTTGACTTCCTGGTTCCATAAAGCCCCTCAGAAATACACAATGGGCTTTGATTGGTCAGCTGCCCCAGTGTGTTTTGATTTGCTGGCCAGCTAGTTTATATTGAAGGAAACATCACACCATTAAGCAGGGTTGTATGTAAATGTTAGGGTTTGTGATGTCACAATCCTAAGAAGAAAATCACTGTAGTGAATTCTGTAAAAGAAAAAAACTCCCTCTGCATTGAACTTTTGTATTTTGGCCTTGCAGATGTTTTAGGCTCAAACAGCAGCATTATCCATTATCTAACGTTAAATGGATAGTTTTGTTAAATGGATCATTTACTCACCCTTTACTTGCTTTGAACATGTATGAGTTTTTCCCTCTCTGCTAAATACAAAAGAAGATATTTTGAAGAAAGCTGGAATCCATCGACTTCCATAGTATTTATTTTTCCTGTATGGATATCACTGGATACAGGTTTTCAGCTTTCTTCTTTTCATTTGAGGAGGAGTAAAAAATTTTGGCTGAGCTATCCCTTTCATTTCATTTTTGGCTGAACTATCCCTTTAATAAAAGATAAATATGTGTACTGTGTATTAGACTGTTTGTCATATTATTTACATGTTGTCTGCAGCATGATTAATCAACCCAGGCTCATTCTAAAAACGTACCTTTATATACATTTCACTCACCCAGGATGGCGCCGCGGATGGCTGCCTCGGTGTGGAGCTCTTCAGTGTTTACACTAGTTCTGTTAGTCTGTCCTGTTTTATGTTTATCAAACACGATCAGTTATACCAGGGATGAGCTGCTGAACATTCGGCAGTGCACACCAACTAATCACCAACTGGATTTTGATTTCTCTGGCGTTTTGCGGAATATTGTCATCGGCGGAGCAGCTGCTTTGTGGAAGAAATACAAGACCCGGCGGCGTGGAAAAAGAGCCGGCGCGCTCGTCAGGCTGAGACAGCGCGGCTTCAGAACAGCGCTGCCTAGCATCCATCTAGCGAATCTCCGCTCGCTTCCTAACAAAATGGACGAACTACTTCTGCTCTCACGCGAAAACAAGAACTTAGCTGTCATCCAATCCATCCTCTGCACTTCAATCACCATCTGGTTCAGCTCAGCTGCCAAAACCAACCTCCGTAGACTACAGCAAATAGTCCGGACTGCTGAACGAATCACTGGCACTACACTTCCTACACTTCAAGAACTGTACTCTTCCAGAGTGAGTAAAAGGGCTCGTAAAATCACTCTGGACGCCTCACACCCAGCACACTACCTGTTCGAACTGTTACCGTCTGGTCGGCGCTACAGAGCACCAAGCACAAAAACAGCCAGACACAGGAAAAGTTTCTTTCCTCAGGCCATCTACCTCATGAACAGTTAAATATTCCCCTACTGTGCAATAAACGTGCAATACTTTCTTATACACACTTGTACACAGCACCTTATAACCTGTAGATTTACAAAATATCTGTACATACAATTCAACATCCAGATCTTTTTGACTAACTGCATCTGTTTAATGTTTAATGTTTATTGCCTTTTCTTTCTTGTATTTAATTTTGTGTTGTCACTCGTCACTTTATGTACACTGAAAGCTTCTGTTGCCAAAACAAATTCCTTGTGTGTGTGAAGCACACTTGGCAATAAAACTGATTCTAATTCTGATTTCTGTAGACCACCAAATACGTCCCAGGAGCTATGTTTTTTTTTTCAGTTCTTGTTTTCGTAAATGCACAAGAAGCTGCTGTGTATGCTTTTTAAGATCTCAAATTTCTTTCACGTGTGCCATTTGCGCCTGCTCTTCTCGCAGCTAAATCCATTAGAAGCCGGTGTCGACTGACTGACTGACCGATCAACTAATCCACCCTCCTCCTCCCCTAAACCCAACCCAATGTATTGATTGACCTGAGAAAAACTGGCAATATTGACAATATTGCGATTCTCACTTGTATATGTAATATTCCCTTATACACTATTAATATAATCACTGCAAGAATTCTCACTTAGAGGTTTTGTCTTGTTTTGAGTCCATATATCTCAAAATTCTTAAACCGAGATGCATTTTTTACACAATTAAAAAATTTTTTTTTTTTTTTCAGAAATATGTCAGAATTAAGTGAGTTTTTCTGTAAAACAAGCAAAATAATTTTCCAGTGGGGTAAGTAAAATAATCTAAATTCAAACTTAAGAAAAGTTTTTTTTTACTTAATCCACTGACAGATTAATTAGCCTTTTTAAAAAGAAAACCCCATTTTATTTTGACAAATTATGTTATTACTTTATTTTGATGGTCCCTTTTGCACATTTTGTTGACTATAAGTTACATTGCATCTACATGCCAACTAATTCCCATTAGAGTATTAGTAGACTGCTTAATATCTGCTAACACTGCTCCACCAGCAGGCATTCAACTGACTGTAAGAAACTTTGCAACTACATGTCAACTTACACTAACCCTAAACCCAACCGTACAGTCTACTAAAACTCTAATGAGAATTAGTTGCCATATAGTTTCAATGTAACTTATAATCAACAAAATGTGTTAAAGGGACCATCAAAATAAAGTGATACTCAAATAATTTCTCAAAAGAAAACAGCATTTTTACTGGTCTTGAAATTCTACTTAAAAGTAAGTACTCAAAGCATTTTTTAAGTGGCATTATTATTGATAATGGGTATAAGGAATTATTGATAAATGAGAGTATCGTGATGTTGTGTTTGGTAGTGTTTCTCAAAAACATTATATCAATATTTATTCATTTGTTCACCTGCAAAATTAGTGCAAGAATCATTTTTTTGCAGTGTAGTAGCCTTTCTTTGTCCTCATTTCATCCAACATAAGCACACGTTTACACCACTAACCCACCCTATAGTGTCCTCATTCAGCAACCCACTCAAAGCAACCCACGAAAGCCCTAAGCTAGCAGCATTTAGCTCCAAGAACAGACCAACGTACAGCAGAAGGTGAAGATCACTCAGGGTTTAAAAGAAGGAGATTTGCTCTCATCGACCATTGTTCGATAATTAATAACCAGGTCTTAACCTTCCTGCTTTCTTTATGAGCTGTTGATTGACGGAAACAATAAACGCGTCAAAATTATACCACCAAATCTGGCAAAAGCAACCACAAGGGGGCGCCATGTCTCACCCACAGGGGGCAGAGCTCTATCTGTATGTCCATCCATCCATCCATCCATCCACCCCCTGTCTTTGTGCTCATTTACTCTCTCTTTCTTGCTCGCTTTCTCTCCGTCCTCACGTCTCAAGAACTTGGTGTGGCATGTTCCCATCTATTAGCATCTCAATTAAGGGCTAACAAAAGACAGGTTTCTCCCCTCCGAGGCCTCCACATGTGCGGTTTACCTAGTCTCCATGTGCCCTGAGCAAAATCCAGAAGATTGACTGCACTCCACCAATTACTCCTCCCCATCAATGTCTGCAAGAAATCACAATGGCCTTAATTAGCGACTGCAGCCTCAGTCTATTAGATGGCGGCGCAGTAAAAGCTCACTCGCAACTTCACTACTGGGTCTCCTATGGATAATGTGGGATGTAATTACGAGGGTGGAGGCGAATCGGAAGTGGGTGTTTGTGGCACTTTTTCTTCATTTTTTGCTTTCATTGTGCGGCCTGCCAAGGAAGGCTAATTGATTTTTAAAGGAATTTAAAATTGGATTATTATATGCTTAGCGTTGTGACATTCCAAACTTGGTTCGGTTTTTCTTTCTTTTACAGAATGCAAAAGGTGGATTTTTTTAAAGGCGCCATACCATATACTGCAGTAGTCTAATAAGTTAAAAATTTCTATTATATGTACATAGTAGGTTTATGGCTTTGGCAAGTTCAAAAAATCTCCAGAAATGGTTTTATATGATCATTTATTACTCCATACAATAACTATAGAATCAGAAGGTCCATGATTGACCATATATGATTAGTGTTATAAATATTAATGAGCTCAGCTCTGATGTAACACACACACACACACACACACACACACACACACACACACACACACACACACACACACACACACACACAGAATGATGTACACTGAACACGGACAAATATAAACCCAATCAGAGTAATGTAAACCTATTTTGCTCACCAGATCTGTTGTGGATAAAGGCTAAATTATAATTAAGCTTGACAAAAGAGAGTGATAGAGATGCATTGCGTTGTTTTTTATAGCTATATACAAAAAAAAACACATCCAGGAATTAATATCAACCTCTGCATGAACACTATTCTGACACGATTCAGAAGTATACATGTGTTTGTTGAAACATGCGTATCATAAATTATCAAAAGATGTAACTAAATATGCTTCATGTCTCTTCAGAGTGGAGATGAACAAATGTGTAATCTGTAAATCTTGCATTTTGAGGCGAGTTTGTGAGTTTGTCTTGTGAGTTTGTGAGGCAAGTCTTGTGCAGTCGTTGCCCAGTAACGCACAGTAAGCAATTTGGAACCTGCGTTTTCAAAATAAAAGTCTCACATTCATTGTAAGTGAAATATACGCTTAAAACAACTAACGTTAAGGGAAGAAAATGATCACTGTTGTCTCACTAAAAACGTTTGGCTTATCAAGCACAGCCTAAGGCATGTATATTAGTGATCTCAGAGCTGCTTATGAGTCATGTTCTCATGATGACATGGTTGCTTCTCAGGTCTGGATGAATGACCTAAAGTAGGCATACATGCAAATGCGCAGAGCATGGTCGTGAGTCTCGTCACAGTTTGTTTTGTCTTCTGATTTGATTCTGGCTTGTTGTCCACTGGAGTTTTACACTTTATGGAATTTACATGAGAACTATAAAACAGTGGTGTCTGAGGCTCACAGTATGCCCATTTCCATATACTGATCTTTTTTTTATTCTACTATGCCTTGGTATACCCTGATTTTCATTATAGGGCACCTTTAAAAAAATTTCTAAATGAATTGTTCGTTGTAGTGTCAGTGAATGAAGATTAAGGCTGTCAAGCTTAAAAAAAACATCACAAAGGAGTCATAAAAATGATCTATATGAATTGTTTTGAATAACGAAGTAATATGTTGAAGAGCTTAAATGTAAATCTTTTTTTTTTTTTGCTTTAATTGCATGCAAACATCTTGATTATGGATTTTGTTCTGATTGTGTGGAACTAAAAATGAGAAATATTTAATATATTATATGATTCCTTTAATACTATATATATTGAATATTTATACATTTTCACATATAATTGTTTCTCACGATTGAAATCTTCATTGTATAACATGTACTACATATAATGGTATTAGCTTTAAAGCACTCTAAAAATGGCAGGTTGTTTAACCCAAATTTTGTTAAAATGTGTTCAAATCAAATCACTGGGTTTCATTTTTTTATTACAATTTGAACCCAGCAGTTGGGTTTGTCCATATTTTTCCCAAATTCTAATTAAACCCAACTTTTTTAGATTGTAATAGCAAGTTGATTGGTTCATAATGACCACCATAATATAATTTATAAGTCATACGATGAAATAATACATTCATAACTGATACATCGGTTAAATGATGAAAGAAAGATTACATTTTTGTTGAATGATAATAAAAAATCCTGTACATTTGTTTTTGAAATTACTAATATGGTAGGTGGCATTTGTTATGTATGCAAATTAGTGCATATTTCATTAAATATTGCCTCATTTGCATATTTAAACTTTTTTTTTTTGCAACTTCTCAGTGTTATTAGTCAGCTGGAAGTATGGTGTACTGTGCTTTTGCCAAGTACAATGTGATCCTGGAACGTCATTTTGGTTTGAAAATGTAATCCATATCTAATCCCTACCCATAAACCCAACCCTAACTCAAACTTTTTCCCAAAATCAGATAGGAATAGTTGACTAACAATTATGTAGAAGTACATAACTCTAAGCTTAAAGGTCCCATGAAATAAAAAAAAAAAAATAGATGTTAGTTTCCGTCTGTTAGTTTGAAGGATATTTATTAACTAGTGTGCTCCAAAACAGCGGCAGCATTTGCATTTAAAAGATATAAACCGGATATAAACATTCAAAGCTTGCAATTTGTCACGTCTGTCTAAATGAATCAACTGTTTTATTGACGTTAACTCATACTTCAGTTTCTCATCAATTCTTGACCAATTAAATGCTCTCTAGTATTTGACATGCCCCGCCTCCTTTAAGATGCAACACATTTGATGCACTTGATCTCAAGCACTCCCATTGGCAGAGCTGTGTTAAAAACAAAATGCTATTGGTTGTTTTTTTAAAAGGGAGGAGCTACTTTATGTACCACCCTCTCTTCATTTTCAGTTGAGACTACGTAAAACATTGAATAAAAATTGCACATTTCAAAACACTTCACAGGCACATAAGCACTTTTTTTAAACTAAGCATCAACTGTAAACTCATCCCTTAATTCTGATTGGCTGATTGGAATGTTGTTCCAGGATTAGCATAGATGTTTGAGTAAAGTTTAAGACATGGTGAAATCACACACTGGAGCTATGGTGACAATTAAGAAGTGTTGTTGTTGTTATATTCACCATATTTGCCTGTGTTGTCTTGTCTTTAGTTAACAGTAATAACCCTGGTTTGCTGATGCTTCTATATTTTCCCAACAAGGGGTCTGTACCAATATTTTTGACAACTACCAGAACAGCCAGACAGTAGTCCAGATCAGAGCGCAGTGGGCTGATATGAATAAATCTGATGTGGAAGGGGATGCAGTGACTGGCCAGGTATTTTCTAGGCCCCTCCATCTGCGTTAGGTGTCAAACTTACCTGAGGCTCATTACAGAGCATGTGTGTGTGTGTGTGTGTGTGTGTGTGTGGGCCATGCGTGGGCTAATTATCTTTTCCCCTGGCCGCTCTGTGTCGCTCCTGTTATTTCCTGAGCATCTTGCCAGGCCGGCAGCTTCTCTCTCTCTCTCTCTCTCTCTCTCTCTCTCTCTCTCTTTCTCTCTCTCTCTCTCTCTCTCTCTCTGTTCTAAATGGAGACTCAATGCATGCTGCTCCCCGACATCCTAATGTACCCGACCAGTTGGTTTAACAAACACAGCGCTGCCAACCATCTGCCGGCCAAATCTGTCTTCAAATTGCTTTAGTAACAAACTGAACTTTCTTTGCTCCGCGCTTCCTCTCTGCTCTCCTGCTCCTGCTGAATGACCATCCTCAATGTCTATTCTGTCCACTGTTTTAGTCTTGGTGTCATTTCAGCTCATTGCTTTTTGCTTTGCTATATCTCTTCTTGTCTTGACCATTTCTCTTCTATGAGCATTCTTATTTTTTTTTCTCATCACAATGTTAATTTGTGTTTGGATCGATATAATAAACAGGTAAAACTTTAGAATAATGGTGTATTAGTTAATGTATTTACTAAGATTAACTAAGTATCTTGGAAAGCATTTATTAATCATACTTTAACATTTACTAATGCATTATTAAAATCCAAAATTGTGCTTGTTAACATTAGATAATGCACAGTGAGTTAACATGAGCTTACCTTATTCAACTTAAATAACATTATGAAAGATGAATAAATATATTATTAATTGTTTAATGTAAGTAAATACATTATTTTAAAGTTTTACCAATATATGTTTGAATGTATGATAAGTTTTGAACTTTGTTAAAGACTAAAATGTTACTTTCATTTCTTTAGATGCAGTTTCAATTAATGAATTAATGGGATTTAAATTTAATATTAAAATGATTATGTACAGTTGAAGTCAGAATTATTAGCCCCCCTGAATTAATAGCCCCCCGGTTTTATTTTTTCCCCCAATTTCTGTTTAACAGAGAGAAGATTTGTTTCAACACATTTCTAAACATAATAGTTTTAATAACTCATCTCTAATAACTGATTTATTTTATCTTTGCCATGATGACAGTAAATAATATTTCATTAGATATTTTTCAAGACACTTCTATACAGCTTAAAGTGACATTTAAAGGCTTAACTAGGTTAATTAGATTAACTAGGCAGGTTAGGAAAATTAGGCAAGTTATTGTAAAGCAATGGTTTGTTCTGTAGACAATCGCAAAAAAGTTAGCTTAAAGGGGCTAATAATTTTGACCTTAAAATGGTTCTTAAAACATTAAAAAATTATTTTTTTTCCTAGCCGAAATAAAACAAATAAGACTTTTTCAGAAAAAAAAACAATATTGTCAGACATACTGTGAAAATTTCCTTGTTCTGTTAAACATCATTTGGTAAATATTTAAAAAAGAAAAAAAATCAAAGGGGAGCTAATAATTCTGACTTCAACTGTATATCATTTAATATATAAATTTAGATTATATTTAGATTAAATTTAAATTAAATTTACTATATATTTATAATAAAATTCTAAATTCTCTTTTTAAGTCTAGAGGAGGGGTGTCCAAACCCAATCAGACACACCTGGGCAAGTGTTTAATTGTGTGATTTGTTGAATTTGATTAAAGTCAATGAACATGAGTTGAACATGTCAAAATCCTTTGAGTACATTCTGAGGATATCAAAAGATGTAAATTTTCTTAAATCTGGAAATATTATATTTGAATTGATCTATTAATAGTTTGAATATTTTGTTTCATTTTTAACTTCCTTTAAATAAATATTGCATATATTTACTGTAAAAATAAAGTATACAGATTTTTGTAGTCTTCTCACCTGTAATATGTTTTCATACAATAGTTTTGTATTCCCTATAGACTAAAGTGTTACTTTTCACAAATTTTGTTAATTTGATGAATGGAAATTAATGAAAATAAGTTGATTATGACAAAATACTGAGGATATTTAAAATATATTCTTATACATTTTAGTCAAATCATAGCAAAATTAACTGAAATTAATTCTTGAATATCTTGAATATGACAAAATATTACATTTAGAGTATATTTCATCAAATTCAAAACTCGTCTCTTTTTCAATCTAGAGTGTGTTTGAATGAAATATCTAAAATGTTTGATTATTTGTTTTAATTTTATTTTAACTAACTTATAGACAAAAATGCTAATTAAAATGCAATTTATTTATATAATTTCCAGTTCAAATCAATTCAAACTTATTTGTGTTGCGCTTTTCACATTAGTTATTGTTCCAAAGCAGCTTGTAAAATATGTATGTGATTACATTACTGTCAAAGTCAGACAGTTAAGGTGTTGTGTATAAGGTGGACATTATATAGTTAACCTGCAGTAGTGTTCTAATCAAAACGGTGATATCTGTGTTTATAATAAATTTCCAATGATGTGTATTTGTTTGTTGTTTAAGATTTTGTGCTGAATTTCATTAAATATGTCAAATCTTCAGTACATTTTGAGGATATCAAAAGACTTAAATCTTTTTAAATCTTGAAAGATTATATTTGAATTGAAGTTTTAATAGTTTGAATATTTGGTTGAAACTGCAGTTCATTTGATGAATGTAAATTAATGAGCATGAGTTGAATTAGACAAAATACTGAAGATATTTAAAATATATTTTTTAAGACAATACATTTTAGTCAAATAATAGTAAAACTAACAGAAATGTAACAGTTTAATATTATAGACTAAAAACTAGGAACATAAAAAAATAAATAAATGAAATAAACTAAATAATGATATTTAATCATATGCAATATGTTTAATGAATGAGGTCTGATTTTGCAATCTTTAATCAAATTCTTAACTAAACTCACTGAAATAAAAAATCCGATGACAAAATCTTGGTTTAGTTTAAAGTCTGTGTGAACCGGAAGGCAGACTTTTATTTTGTTATAATAATGCATTTCCAACTGAAATGGAATATTGAGTTGGGGGTGGGGTTTTATTTTTGCACTCCTCCTTTCATCTTTTACTCAAAGCAAACTAACAGTTGGAGGGGCGTGGCTAAGCATATATCACCCAAGCCATTAAACTGACATCATCAGAGACGAACTGCCATTCCAGAGCAAAAGTAAATGGTTACAGTGTAGAATTTACAGCAACTTTTATTCATTCATTTTCCTTCGGCTTAGTCCCTTATTTGTCAGGGGTCGCCACAACGGAATGAACCACCAACTATTTCGGCATATATTTTACACAGCAGATTACGCAATATACTGTAAATCAAACTTACAGCTAAAATACTGTATTAATATTTACAGTACCATTTATCTTGCTGTAGATTTACAGTATTGCATATCTTTACTGTAAAATAAAATATACAGATGTTTAATGTCTCCACTGTAATATTCTTTCACAATGCATTTTTTTGTTAATTTATCTGTTGTCTATTATTTACTGTCTAAGTCTGTTTACTGTAAAACAATTCACATAGTTAATTACTGTGTTTTCAATAATTGGCCATGTTTCAAGCTCATTTTTTAAACTGTATTTCATATTCACTGCCATTTTAATGGTGCCTTGAGGATATTTCCCACAATGCAATTTTAAAATACAGTAACACAGTTTATATTACAGTTAAATACTGTGTAATTTATAAAAATCATAAACAGTGCAGATTTTGATTGACAGTTACCAAAACAAAAATACTTAAACTTTAAAACTAACAATGTCCACTAGCAAAATAAACATTGTAAATTTTGATGTCATTGGAACTTTAAAGAATATTTTCATCAATCTTTATGACAAAGAAATGAACAGTAATCTGTCTTCTCATTTCCTCTTCTTTTCTCTGCTGTATTTCACACCTCATACTTTGACACATTGCGTCTCAAAAAGCGTTTTTAGCACATCCAGAGATATTATAATTGTTTGCATCTGTGTCACGTGAAGCACAATAATACCCCAAAGCATCAGAGAACATTTGAGCCCACAGTCAAGCATGGCAGAAGAACCACTGTTTCCAGATCAGACGGTTGCCCGTCTTTGTGGGTTTGCCTTCTATGTGTACCATCTGACCACTGATCCTCCTTCCTTCTATCAGCCCCAGACCATCCAGGTTTCATTTTCCTTCTTAATCAAATCCTCGCGAGGCCTTAACAAATGCTATAGAGCAGATTTCTGGCAGCGGTGGTGCGCACACAGTCCTAAACATCATTATGGACAGAAGCGCAGAGCTGCCAGGAAAACCAATGATGCCCATTTCTTTGATAGCTCTGCCACTCTCAGTGCCAGCCCATGCCTTCTTGAAGACACAAATCCTGATCTCAAGGGCAAACCCACAGCGCAATCTCACACAAACACATGTGTACCAGAACCAATGCACAGAAACCTCAAACACAGATACATACTGGACAATTAGAGGCATACTTTATATAAACTATAAAAAAATCTGTAATTTTACTGTTTATTTTCCGGCAGCTGGGGTGCCGGAAAAAACTTAAAATAATGGCTGTTAAATTACAGAAATTTACTGTAAAATAACAGACATTAAATTACAGAAATTTCCTTAAATTTAAATTTTTGGTAAATTTCTGTAATTCAACCTCTGTTATTTTACAGTAAATTTCTGTAATTGAACTGTTGTTATTTTCTTTTTTTTTTCGGCACTCCAGCTGCCGGAAATAAACAGTAAATATACAGATTTTTTTACAGTGTAGTTGTATTGTGTTTATATTCTGTTTATGCTCTAAAAAATTTTTTATAAAAAAATTATAAAAAATGTTACTTTGGAAGAAATGTTATTAGTAGTGTTATTTTGTACATAAAGCAAAAATTATGTTTTTATAATTGTGTTTTAACCGACACAATCTCACGTCAGTTTGTAACTTTTTGATTTAGTGGCTAATTCGTATAAATTCATATGATCTAATTCTTACAATTTTGTATGATTTGCTCATCCCCTAATGATGGTTGGGTTTAGGGGTGGAGTTGGGTGCCACGCCTCCTTTTTAAAATCTAACATTTTCCTACTCTAAGTTAGCCACTATGTCACAATCACCAGCGATCTAATTCTTGTAGATTGCTGATAAACACGCCATAGAACTACAAATACGCCATTATTTGTACTACAGATCCAGTCATGCACTGCTCAAATGCACCTGTTCCGGATTCCACTGATTGCACAAAAGCCGGAGGATCGTTACGGACCGATTACAAGAACTAATTATATAGCACACACACTACAGTGCTGAGTCTTGTTTATCTGTACTGTGAACATTACGCCGCGTTTTCCTTGCCTTGCCTTCCGTGTTTGACCCTTGCTTTGTTTTGTTTGTTTATTCCTGTCTGCTGCCTGCCTGTACTGACCATTCGTCTGTGTATTGACCACAGTGCTGGATTGCCCTTATACATCTGTTTGTTCCTGTATTGACCGTTGCTTGCCTGACCATTCTGTTTATAAACCCTGCATTTGGATCCGCACTTCTGTTGTCAGCGTCACATCACATTACACACTAAACTGACAAATTGTAAAATAGTCACGTTTCCTTGTGAGATCAGGCTGGTTTTAACACATAACTATCAGGATTGTTGAGGAAGTGAAGAGAGGATGTTTGATGTTTGTTATTTTGTCATTGAAAACTCATGCTGAATTTAAATATATATGGCCATATATGAACATATGTTATGTAAACATATATATATAATCAATTGAATAATTGATTGAAAAATAAATTGATATATTAAATGTTTGAATAACTGATTAGTTTTGAACTTTGCTCTAGACTATTTTAATTTAAATTTTTTAGATGCCATTTCAATTAATGAATAAATTAATGAATGGAACTTGAATATAACAAAATATTGAGTAATTTTAGATGTTGTTGTCGTCAAAATCAAAACTTTTAAATTCAAAACCTAGAGTGTGTTTGAATTTAAATATTTAAAATGTTGTTTACATATTGAACTGATTTATTCATACATTTTCTTGTCGGCTTAGTCCCTTTATTAATCCGGGTCGCCACAGCGGAATGAACCGCCAACTTATCCAGCACGATTGTACGCAGCGGATACCCTTCCAGCCGCAACCCATCTCTGGGAAACATCCACACACTCATTCACACTCATACACTACGGACAATTTAGCTTACCCAATTTACCTGTACCGCATGTCTTTGGACTGTGGGGGAAACCGGAGCACCCGGAGGAATACATATTGAACTTATAGACTAAAATGTTACATTTGTTGACATTTAAATGCACTTTGTTTAGATTGCTCTGAATTTGACTGAAGTCAATGAACATATTGAATGTCAAAAATATTGAATACATGTATTATATTCATTCATATTTCTGTCAAAAGACAAATCATTTCTGTTTAAATCTACAAAGAGTATATAGAAATTACCAAAAATGCTATATTAATGTTATATAAAATAATTGCCAAATGATGTTTAACAGAACAAGGAATTTTCACAGTATGCCTGATAATATGTTTTCTTCTGGAGAAAGTCTTATTTATTTTATTTTGGCTAGAACAAAAGCAGTTATAATTAATAAAAAACATTTTAAGGTCAATATTATTAGCCACTTTAAGCTATATATATATTTTAATAGTCTACAGAATAAGTCATCGTTATACAATAAATTGCCTAATTACCCTAAACTGCCTAGTTAACCTAATTAACGTAGTTAAGCCTTTAAATGTCACTTTAAGCTGTATAGAAGTGTCTTAAAAATATCTAGTAAAATATTATGTACTGTCATCATGGCAAAGATACAATAAGTCAATTATTAGAAATGAGTTATTAAAACTATCATGTTTAGAAATGTGTTGAAAAAAAATCTCTCCATTAAACAGAAATTGGGGAAAAAATAAACGAGGCTATTAATTCAGGGGGGCTAATAATTCTGACTTCAACTGTAGGTGAAACTAGAATGTCAAGTTTGTGTGCATATATTGGCATACTGTATATCAGACTTCTATATGGTAATACAGTGTAAGTGTTTCTTATTTACCATATTTTCTCCATCATCGTGGTGTTTCAGTCCTGATTGTCTTGTGTTCTTCTGTGGAATATAAGAGATGTTTTGAAGCTGTTTTCATCCATACAACCTTGTTTTGGTCTGCGTTGTCTTTAATTGTGTGGACAAAAACAAAACAGTCTTCAAAACATCCTCTTTTGTGCCCAGGAGAAGGAATACAGTCATGCGGCTTTAGAAGAACATGATGGTGAGTAAAAGATTGCAATGCTTTTGTTTTGAACAGAAACATGCTTATAAAATTGAAGCAAAAAAGGTCTACATCTATACAAGGCAAAACTTTTAACTCTCCTTTCCTTTGTAATCTGTTCTTTAAATCCTTTTTATGTTTTTAAAAATCCATATTCGAGCATTTTAAATGCTTGGGTTAGATTGCATTGAATGTGTGAATTGTGAGAATTTTTTTAATTAATTTTATAAATAATTAATCATAACTTATTCACTGTGTCTGTAAAACTAATCTCCTACAGTAGGTGAGTAAACTGCTAAAATGTGTTTTATTCTATAACAGTCTGATCACATTTCTTTCAAATTAATCTTCCAACTGAAATGGAATATTGAGTTGGGGGCGGGGTTTTATTTTTGCACTCCTCTTATCTTTTACTCAAACTAACAGTTGGAGGGGCGTGGCTAAGCTGACATCGTCAGAGAAGGACTGCCATTCCAGAGCAGAAGTAAATGTTACAGAGTAGAATTTACAGTAATTTACTGGCAGCAGTTAGCCAGCAATATACTGTACTGTAAATACAATTTACAGCAAAAATACTGTATTATTGTTTACAGTACTATTTATCTTGCTGTAGATGTATTTACAGTATGGCATATCTTTACTAAAAAAATTTATATGCAGAGTTTTTAGTCTTCTCAACTGTAATATATTTTCAAACAATGCAATTTTTTGTTTATTTATCTATTGTTCATACGTCTATTTACAATAAAACAATCCAAATGGTAAATTACTGTATTTTTAATTATTGGCCATGTTTCATGCTCATTTTTAAACTGTATTTGATTCATTGAGGTTTAAACATTTAAATTTTAATGGCACCAATGGGAAATTTCCCACAATGCAACTTTAAAATAAAGTAACATAGTGCATAACTGTCATACAGTATTGAATAAAAAATATATAATAAAATATATATAAAAAAGCTTATTATTATTATTTAGAGCATTTATTTTGATTTTAAAAGATATAAAAATAACTAGAGATGTCCTGTTTTTTGCCCTCTAGTTAGAGTCATTTGATTTTGAGTATCTACCGATACCGAAACCTGATCCTATACTTCTATAACACATAAAAAAGAATAAAGAAGAGCGAAGAAACAGATCCAGGATGTTCCTTATTTTTTATTTAATTCACGTTATTTTAACATTCAACAACTCTGTTAACAAACAGAGCACTTCTGTGAGGTAGCTTGAACAATCAAGTAATAAATAACATCAATGCTTCACTTTTGGATTTTAGTGCAAAAGTAAATATAAAAAAATATAATGTAAAAACAAATAGCACCTCAACTTAAAATACCCGGCAGGCAATCCCAAGTTTACATTCTTTACAGTTTGCTATGGCAATGCTGTCGTCATCAACTTTATTATACCTCCAGACCGCAGACATACTCGCGCTTTCTGCTTCAAGCTGCTTCCGTGTTTTACTTTGCCGGTATTTAATCAATAGTGTCTCTGCAATAAAGTGATGTCATGCCGCATGCGTTGCTGTTTCTGTATAAAGTCAAGAAAGCCACTGCATAACTATAGATGTGTAAAAAAATAATGAGAGTATACATATATATTCGAGACCTGATCGGAAGGATTCCGATCGAGTCTGAAACCGATTAATCAGGTCCGATTTTAAATCATGTGATCTGATCTGGACATCCATAAAATAAGCAAGTTTTGGCTTACAGAACAAAGCAAAAATTAATTTTTCCTCAAACTATAAATCATAAATCCACTTTCGAAAAAAATTTTCAAGTGTGTGTGTGTGTGTGTGTGTGTGCATGCCATCATTTACCTCTCACATTTCTCTTGCTAATTTAATGTTAGCTTTATGACATCTAGCATTTTCCTGCCCTGCAATTGTAGTTACCCTTCTTCAGTTTGAAATTGCTTCCCCCAAATAAATTAGACTCCTTATCTCTAACTCTCACATTTATTTTTGATTTTGTTGCTTCACCACGACATGCAGGTATTTGCATACCAAATGAATGCTTTGTCTGACACGCAAATTAATTAGTCTGAATTTTATGCGTTTGGCAGCGTGCAAACAAAACACAGGAACATGTCACCAAACGCACCAGCTACTCCACCGCATGTTTCAGAGATGACGGCGTTCTCATTTCACTCTGACATTTGAAGGATTCAGAGATATTTCAGCAGCCAAAGTGCAAAGCCTCATGTCTCAAATAATTTTTGCCATGTTGTTATGTTGTTCTCTTAGGACCAGATTTACTAAGGGTGCTTTCACACCTAGACTTTTGTTCCAGAACCTGGCGCGTTTGCCCAGTTAGCGCGGGTCGTTTGGGATATGTGAACAGGGCAATCGAGCTCGGATCCGTGCCAAAGCAATCGATCTGAGACCGCCTGAATGAGGTGGTCTCAGCTCGATTGAAACAAACTCTGGAGCCAATCGATTGTAGTGAGAAAGTAATACGATCTGAGCCCGGCTATATTACAGTGTTTTATGAATATGTAATAGGCATATGGCTATAGGAAGAGAGAATTATGAGTAGGGCGGGAGGTCATTCCAGACATCCCAAGTCTCCCGGAAGTTCCGGGAGTCTCCCACAAATGCACAGAGACTCCCACAAACGAGTAATAATCTCCCGGAAATAGCGCATCTCCCTGCCGGTCTTCAAAATACGTTGCGCACCCTTCTCATCACCCCTCCTCACCGCATCCCTCCTCGATCTTCAGACATGTCACCCTGTCAAACACCACCAAACCACCCCCTCGACAGCTGAGTGGGACTCTTCAAAATAAACCATGAAACTCTGACCAATGTGAGGAGCGTGTACTCACACGTGACTTGTTTTAGCTATTTTGGTCCGTTTAGAAACTTTGCCGTGTGAAAGCGAACTGCACCAAAAACAAAGAGCAACAATGTAACAATTTTATTCCCTGTTTTTGAACAAATGAATCGATTCACAGGTGTGAACGCACCCTAAGAACCCAGGGCGAACCTTCTTTTGGCATTAAAAACAACTACTGTCAGAATGTCCTTATGATGTGCAGTAAAAAATGAGATTTGTTATTAGTTATTATAACCTTTTTGCATAGGCATTTAAAGCAGGTTCTCTTTCAAGTCAGATTATTTCAACACAGGCTCATTGGGAAAATGTGCACAGGGACACATTGCTGAGAACCAAGAAATATGTGCATAAGGGCTGCATTTTGTGTGTAAAACGAACACCCACTGATTACCTTTGTATAGACGTATTTTCTAACATGACTGGTTTGCTTGGTAGCTCACCAATTATGGGACCAGATTTGGAAGGCGGAGCAGAGCAGGGTTTGAGTCCAGGGCCAGTACACACCAAAATCCAACCAGGTCATTACAATGGTAATTAAAGGGTTAAGGCTAGACACTCAAGTAAATAGGATAAACAAATTAGCTAATGATGTTGATGTTGTTATATTGTGATGTTGTTATATTGTTCTCTTATGACCAGATTTTGGTAGAAGCCAGGGCGAATCTTCTTTTGACATTAAAAACAACTACTGTCAGGATTTCCTTATGATGTGCAGTGAAAAATGAGATTTGTTTTTAGTTATTATAACCATTTTGCATATGCATTTGTATGAGTTTCTGTTTCAGATCAGATTATTTATTGAATCGTGCAATGAAATTTATTAACACTGGAATGACCAGAATTCTATAACTACAAGAACTACCATAGTGGTCATTCTGACTGTTCTTATATAAGATGTCATATTGTCACCTCATATTTACATTCAAGCTTTTATTGAGATATTAAAATTAAGCTTTGGATGCCTGTCATCATATTTTTTGAAGTCATTAACCTAAAATATGATCTTTTAGGTTAAACAGTCTAAATTTGTAGTTACACTACAAGACCACCTGAAAAAGTCTGCGTCTCACTTTAATTTTCACTTATTACAAGCAAGGGGAGAAGGTTTTTTTCTTGTCACTGAATATGCCCTTTTGAAAGACATATCTGAAGTAATGTTATGTGTTTGTTATCAGAATGTTATGTTTCTGTTAGCAGGAACAGAGACACGCATATTCAAAGTCACAGGGAAAAGTAGCAGACACTATAATGCATGTGGCCATTTTGTCCGCTATGGTAATTAAATGTAGAAATACTCATAGTTATTTTGTGTTTTTTATTTTAATAAAAAAAATAAATATAGACACATGTACACAAATATATATATATACCCATGATGGGTAAGGACCGATGGATGGAAATTTAGCCAGGACACCGGGGTTACACCCCTTCTCTTTACGAGATATGCATTGGGATTTTTAATGGCCACAGAGAGTCAGGACCTCAGTTTAACGTCTCATCCGAAAGACGGCACTTACTGACAATATAGTGTCCTCTTCACTTTACTGGAGTATTAGGACTTACACAGACCTCAGGTTGGACATCACTTCCAACAGCAACCTAGCTTTCCCATGTGGTCTCCCATCCAGGTACTGACCAGGCTTAGCCCTGCTTGGCTTCAGTGAGTAACCAGTCTTGGGCTGCAGGGTGATATGACGTGAGCTGACGCAAGACATCAACACAGTTGCATTTCATCGGGGCTAGTTGTGTGGCGTTGGCTTTGTGTGTACTGGCCCTTAGACCCTGTTTACATCTAAATTCATTTTTGATTTGGTTAATTTAAAATTGGTCAATTTGTTTGGTTAAATTGTGTTTCTGACATAATCTTGACATTTTGTTTTAATCATAACATGTGGAAAACAAATTTAACCAGGCCGTTACAATGGTAATTAAGGGTTAAGGGTTAATAAGAGAATAGTGTAAACAAATGAACTAATAGTTTTGACCATACTTCCAGTCGATTATTTATATTAATTCATTCATTTATTTTCTTTTCTTTTCGGCTTAGTCCCTTTATTAGTCTGGGTTTGCCACTGCGGAATGAACCACCAACTTATCCAGCATATGTTTTACACAGTGGATGCCCTTCCAGTTGCAACCCAGCACTGGGAAACATTCATACACACTCATTCACACACATACACTTCAGACTATTTAGCTTACCCAATTAACCTATACCGCATGTCTTTGGACTGTGGGGGAAACTGGAGTACCTGAAGGAAACCCATGCAGAAGAACATGTAAACTCCACACAGAAATGCCAACTGAGCCAGCCGAGGCTCGAACCAGTGACCTTCTTGCTGTGAGGCAATCGTGCTACCCACTGTGCCACCATGACACTCTGATTATTTATATTAATTACTGCAAATACTTTTGTGATACATGTTTACTAAAACGTTATGTTTAAATTTGTCATTTGTATGTTGATTGTAAGGCATTTTTATAACACAAAATCTGAATATTATTGGTTCAAGTAGACATCAAGTATCTTTTTTATTTTATTTTTTTATTTATTTACATGTTAGAGTCATGTTATATGGTAAATATTTTAACAGGGATTTTGGGAAGCTCTGTTTATCACAAAAAAACCCTTCAGAATATAGATATGAATAAAACTGTAGATAGTATAGTAGTGGTGCCCAACCTCCACCAATTTGAAAATTTAACTGTGGACCAGGGTGAGGTGGTGGGGATCGGTGGTTTGTTGGAGATAACCAACCATTTTCTCAAAGGATGACAAGCTGACAAAACATTGCTGTCACTCTGATAAAAGTTTTATTTATGGAGAACATTACAAAGCACTGCAGTGTTGTTCTGTGTTTGTCTGAGATCGACCGAAATGTGTATATTCCATACAAGCTGAAGCTGATCGCCATCACTTGCGATCCCCATCAGTTGGTCTTCTTGCACAGACATGGTGGATTCACCTGATTTGTTGACAAATGGGTTGTGAATCTCTTCCTCGGCAGTCATGGGTGCGGCAAGGGTGGAAGTTAGAACGATTCTTAGGGCCCACGCCGTTTTGGAGCCCCCAGAGTTACTATTAGGGGCCCAACAACCCTCCACTCTTCACTTTCGTCCGCGACATCCTAAAACACACCAACTCCCACCAGCTTTTCATGCATCCACAACAGTCCCCCACCCTCTTTACTTTTCTGCGAAACCGCCCCCTGTTGGCAGTTCGTGGGTCCTTCACTGGGCCTTTTCCCCTTAGCAAAGAAACTTTCCAAAGATGTCTGTTTCTTACTAGTTTTACTGCTTGTGGGTTAAATTTGGCGCTAAAGTGATGAGATGTAAATGTGACCGAGATGTAAACGAGAGAATACGGCTATTTACCAAGATCGTTCAGACTCAGATAATAAAAAAAAAGAAATAATTGATGATTTTTTTTTGTGTGGCCCAGTACCAATTGACCAGTCCGTGGCCCGGTGGTTAAGGACCACTGTTAAAGTACATATTTTATGTAGTGTAGTGTAATGTAAGTGGTGCTTCTGGCTTGGTGCAGGAGAAAAAAAATCATTTTGAGACAACGGCCTTTAAAAATCTAATTGTAAATGTAAATCTAAAGACATCAATGAAGTGCAACTGCAGAAGTCTATTTTGCATATTTTCTTTATATTAGACTGCCAAAACACCTTTTAAAAAGCCAAAAAATAGCCTCAAAACCTTTTTTTTGCTTGCAGAGTCTCCTCTTAATACCAGATGTAAACATGGCCACAATAGTCTGCCTGTTCTTTTACAAACCCTTATGCATTTAAAACATGACCAGAATTCATGCAAACCATAATAACGGGCTGCATTTTAATCTTTGATTGTCTTTCCAGTCATTGGACTGATGCGTCACATGTGTTCAGCGATGGCATCATCCATCACTGTGTCCCTCAAAGTGAAGCACAGGGTCTTTGTCTTCACCCTCTGCACCAAACAGGCTGTGCAGGAGGTCGCTGAGATCGGGCTCTATGTGTTTGTCTGATGATGCTGTTTGTCTAGTCTCTTTGTTCTGGAGGATCGGGGGTCCCTGTAGGCCGCCGACCCCCTTTCTAATGCCGCAAGACTCGAGTTTGGGTGAAGCGCAGGGTCTCTGGAGGAAAAGTGACCCCTGACCATGGGTGGCATGAGGCATAATGAAGATCCGATTGAATAAGTGGACGAATGAATAAAAGATAAAAGCGACACGCAGAGAGAAACCCTCATGCAGTCGGCGTCGCCTTCTGTCTTTGTGTCTGCTGATTGAAGGAGATCTAACTTTCAGACAGGGCTGCTATTAAAAATAATAATAATACTGCTGTTTCTGCACTGGACAAGACTGATGGTGTTGAGACTATTGGCACTGAAAGCTGGATTTTGTCTGGGAATATTCACTTAAACGACACTGAGCTCAATTATATATGTGCATTGTATGTGGAAACGTAACTATTTAATGTTTTATCAGTTTAGAGGATAATTCAGTCATATAAAAATGTCAACATAGGCTCGTTCTGAAAATGTAGCCCTATATATGTTTCTGGAGATTGTGAATTATGTATCCAGAAGTACGTATGGCTGCATTTCGTCTTTAAAACGAATGCTACGGGGTGGTATGATGGCGGACCCTTTCACGTATACCAGCTAACCGCTTACCACCGTATAGACAGCTTTTCCGCTTTTACCAGTTTGTCCAGTTAGCTCACCATGTACGCCAGTGGACTTGAGACACAGAGAGGAGTTGACCACAACTAGGTTCAACAAGTAAATAACGGTAAGAATGTGGTAAAACGTGGTAAAAATCAGATGAAGGCTTTTCTTTTTCTGGATTGCTTTTAAAACTGTTGGTTGGGTTTAGGGAAGTGGGTGGGTGGTTCAATCTGTGCTTTTTAAAATACTATTGGTTGGGTTTAGGGAAGGAGGAGGGTGTGTCAGTCGATCGGTCAGTCAGTCATTCAGTCAGTTAAACAGTCAGTCATATAATATATCTACTAAAAGACAGAAAATATTACTTTACAAACTGCATTGTAAATAAACCATATGAATATTTTCATGTTAGTCAATAATATTACTGAAATGAATTTAAAAACTGAATAAATATAAATTTACACACATTTACACAATTAAATAAACAGAATCAATGATGGGCTAAAAATCTGCGGAAATCTGCATGGGCCTACCCATGACCAAGACTCTTCTTGGTCTGGCACCTTAATACCTATGTTCCCTTCTTCATAAAAAGCCACTATGCAATACGTTCAAGTGAAATTTATTATTTGTTTATTTCTCGGGTTCGAACTGAAATAGGGAAGCAAGCTTTTAGTCATGCCACCCCCTCATCCTGGAATACTCTTCAGTCTAAACTGAATGTCTGAGCTCATCCCGATTAAATCATTTTGCTCTATGTTTTATAACAAACAACAACAGTCTATTTCTTAATGTATGTGTTTTTAACATTTTGTAATGTGGTATGGTTGAATAACCAAACTGTGTTTTTATATAATTTTTTATTTTATTTCATAAGTTGTGTGCTGCAGGTTTCTTGGCCAGGTCACCCTTGTAAATAAGATATTGGTATAATAATAAGATATTAGATATTATAATATATAATAAGAAACATAATAATAATGACCTGCTTTCTGTATCAGAATTTGTCACATATTTAACATTTTTGGTACCACAGTAACATTAGGTTTTGTTGTCCTTTCGATGTGACACAGCTATTTATTGAAAATGACAGATATATATAATAGATAACTAACCATCACACATAAATCAGCATTAAAATAGTCTTGCATGTCTTTAAATTGGTCTTAACTACTACATTTTGTCACAAGATCAAACACAAGCACATGTTACACATGACAGTGGAAAACAGAATTATGATTTTAGTAATGATGTATTAAACAAATAAAGGTGTTAATAAATTGCCCAGTATTAACTAATCTTATTATTAACTATCTTGCAGTGCTAACAACCTTCTCGACAGTAATTCAGTCTACAGTATCTACTAGTGATAGCATTAGCATCTATCATATTCACCATATTATGGATTTGCCCACATTCATCTAACCTAATCTCACAATCACAGTATGCAGCAGATAAGCGAATTGGGATTCAGCTACTGTAAGATCTCAGGTTTACAGTGCTATTGTTTACCTCATTCTTTGTCTTTGGAGAATTTGCTGAGCTTTATGTGCCTTTGATGGGAAGAACAACATTGAAATTAGCTCGCGGAGTGCAATTATTTGATTCCATGAAGAGGATTCTTTTTTTATATATATATATATATATAGCAGTGAAGCAGAAGGAATGTAAATAATGTCCGGTTCTTTGATTGGATACTGCCGGGAGGGTGAATGAATGAATAGTAAAGAGATGACGGCAGGTTTATTCTCTCGGTCTGCTTTTGTTTCTGCAGTCGTCAGTGTGGCTCAGGGTCTCTGCTCTGCTGTTATTTTTCACCTCATCCTTTTGTCCTTGAGCTCTAAGTGGCCTTGATGTCGAGACGGCCATTCAGAACCAGCAAATTGTTCCATTCTCTGAGGAAGAGTCATTTTTATATGAATCCAACAAGGAACAAGTAACATGCTTTAGCAGAGAAATAAGCTGGAATCATCAACGAACTCAATTTAGTTCAATTCCTGTCTTTGTGTATTATTGTATTATTGAAACAAAGAAATCAGTTATATTTCTAATGAAGTTGTCTAAACTTAATAATTTTATTAATAATTATTTTCATTTAATATTTTATCAATTGAATTATAATAATATTTGTGTGCGCGCACACACACACACACACACACACACACACACACACTGTGACTGTGGAGGCCATTTGAGTACAGTGAACTCATTGTCATGTTCAAGAATCCAGTCTTAGATGATTCACACTTTATTACATGGCGCATTATCCTGCTGGAAGTAGATGTCAGAAGATGGGTACACTGTGGTCATAAAGGGATGGACATGGTCAGCAACAATACTTAGGTAGGCTGTGGCATTGACACGATGCTCAATTGGTACTAACGGGATCAAAGTGTGCCACAAAAACACCATTACACCACCACCACACTGCCTGAACCGTTGATACAAGGCAGGATGGATTCATGCTTTCATGTTGTTGAGGCCAAATTCTGACCCTACCATCCAAATGTTGCAGTAGAAATTGAGACTCATCATAGATGTCATGCTTCTTATCGATATTTCTGACATGGCTGTTTTTGTGACATAAGAGATATGGTTTTCAAAAGTTAAGTTGTTGTCTAATCTTCAGTTGTTGCAGGCTGTGTTGTGAGATCTGCTGTTTACAGGATTTTGGCCCAATAAGTAATACTTGTTTTGTCTAAATTTATACCGAACCGTACCGAAAATGTGACTCTAAAACCGAAAACTGAACCATGATAAGTCTGTATTGTAGCACCCCTAATATATGCACAGTTTATTATTATACAGTTATTTATTAACAGTTTATTTTATTATACAGATTTTTTGTAGTGATTTAAAATGTATTTGCTTTAACTAGAGACCCCAATAACAAGATATTATAGCATTATGAATTCAGATCCGCTAATATGTACTCCAATGGACAACAAATTGTAAACTGTGTCGATACACAAATGCCACACAAAATGCTCAATACCCAACAGACCAATAAAAATTCCAGAGCAACTGTATGATTGAAATGAACCTGATCAATTAAACTCATCTTAGCGTTGTGCATAAATCAGGCTCCTGGCTCACGGCTCAGTCTGTTTTCAGAACGACTTTTGCTTCATCTGTCCATATTACTGATCCAAAGGGTAGAAATGGAAATTGACAACTGGATATGCCATTATCAGTAAATTGGTGGTATTGCAGCTTGTCTCCGCACATGTGTTGGAGCTGGAAAGATGGCATATTTGCTCAGTTTGGCCAGCTGCCGTTTGGCACGTCTCTGCTGCGGTTGATGGTTCAGTCCTGGAGTGCTCATGCTGGGTTATTTAGCCAGTGTGAAGGCATCGCTAGGCTATGACAGCTCAAAATAGACAATCATTTAACTTGTGGCAGCTAGATATATGCAACATTGATTTTTTAGTTTTGAGTTCATATACTGTATGGTGTAACAAATATTTAATATATGTTCATTTTATTTTATGATGTCCTTTATTGCAAAAAATATATCTGTTAATTCACAGTTTCCATATTTTGTGATTCACAATTGTTTTCTGTTTATTTAAGGTTGTGAATTGCATTATGGGATCTTGATATTTGCTTTGTCGACTTTTGAGGTAAAAAAATTCAGCTCTCCAGTTTAATAAAGTGACATTTATTGACATTTTAGTAGTTTGTAATAATATAATGTATAAGAAATAATATATAGAGAAATCAGGGTGCTTTCACACCTAGACTCTTGTTTCAGAACCTGGCATGTTTTCCCTGTTAGAGTGGTTTGTTTGGCATATGTGAAACCAGCAATCGCGCTCGGATCCACACCCACACCAGAACAATCGGTCCGAGATCGCCTGAATGAGGTGGTCTTTGTTCGATTGAAACAAACTCTGGAGCGGATCGATTAGAGAGAAAGCAATACGACCCAATGAACTAACGAACCAGGCTATATCACAGTGTATCATGGATATGTAATAGACATAAATGGCTATATGAAGAGAGAATTATGATTAGGGCGGGATGTCATCATTCCTAATGGTAAATGTGTGTTTCATATCAAATACGAAAGTGAAAGCATGCTGAACTATTAACGAGAGCAGTTTATCCGTTAGTAAAATTGGTAACACTTTATTTTGATGGTCCATTTGAGTATTAGTAGACTGTCTGCTTAATATTTGTTGATACTGCTCCTTCAACAGACATTTTTAACTGACTATAAGAAACTTTGCAAGTACATGTCAACTTACACTAAACCTAACCTCAACCCTAGCCCCAACCTAACAGTCTACTTTTAATCTAATGAGAATTAGTTGGCATGTAGATACAATGTAACTTATTTTAACAAACGGACCATCAAAATAAAGTGTGACCGTAAAACTGACTGAACTGCAGTTTTGGCTTATCTGTTATTTATTTCTATAATGTAAAGCCTATAATGCATAATTCTACAAATGGTTATATATGAGAAAGTCTTACCTTTCATTTATATTTGGTGACTATGTCTGTGGGTGTCACTATTCAAAATCAAACCAAACCTTTTCACTTATAATGTCTTATTGCTCATCGTCAGATATTAAAATAAGGATGCATGACAGCTGAGCAGGACTCTGCAAAATAAACAGTGGAACTCTGACCAATGTGAGGAGAGTTTTATTATTATTTATTATTTTACCTTATTATTTATTCTCCCTCATGTGCTTTTTTTCTTCAGTTGAACATAAAAGAAGTTATCTTGAAGAATGTTGGCTGCTGGCACCCATTGACTTCCATAGTAGGAAACAAATACTATGGAAGTCAAAGTGTGCCAAACTAACAACATTTTTTCTAAATATCTTTTTTTGCGTTCAACAGAAGATACCCGAACAAGTGAAGTTTGAGTAAATGATGGCAAAATGTTCTATTTTGATTGAAATATCCCTTTAATTTACTCACACTCAGGCCCAGGTTTAGATAACTTTTAACTTTTTTTTTTCTTCAGTAGAACAATACAATCAAAACATCAAATTTGTAGCTGAATCCATACAGGCAAAAAAAGTAAACTCCTTGACTCCTCCTGACAATACAGAGTTTTTCTGAAGAGTAAAGCAATCAGTCTATTGATATCGTCACTATTAAAACATACTGTACAATGGTATGATTCTATACAATGAGATATTTGTTTTTACATTAGATTAGTCAGTACCAATGGCAAAATTGAAACTACATCATAATAAAATTGTGCATGTTCACAAGCACTGTGCCCTGGTGTATACTTGTGTGTGACATTCTCAGTTTGAAACTAAGCACAGGCACATTTGAGGTATGCGTCAGCAGAGCAACCAAGTGTGTGACACATATATGCCCCCTATACTGACACTGACGAGAATAAATAAATAAATGAATGAATAAAGTCATTATTAGGCATGGGATGATAACTGGTTTCCAAGGTTAAATTCTTCTATTTCTGTTAAAGTTTTTTTTTACATATTGTCAAAGACTTTTCTTAGGAAAACAGTATCTTCAGCAGCAAAGGGCCATCCACATAAACAGTTACTGCACTCAAAAAAAGAGCTGAAAATAACATTTCCCTCCAACTGGATACAGAGCTTGCTATTTTTGGTGTTTCAGAACACTCCCTCACCCTTCCAAAACATCTCCAACAAGCCCTCACTCTAGGCATGACTGTGGCCAAGTGGCTAATACAAAAAAACTGGAAATATCCGTTACCTCCTTCTTTGTGAATCTGGTTAATGGATATGGCCTTCTGCGTCCATTTAGAAAGGCTTCGATATAAAAGGTCCAATTCTAACAGAAAATTCGATGCTACCTGGGAACGCTTTCTGGGATATTTACTCAACTTGCTCAATCCAAATCCAGCATCCCTTATGAAAACTGACTGGCACACTACCTTTTAGGACTTTTTGATGACTACATACACTGTTACACTACATTTTGTACCTCAAATAGCTGAACCCACATGTACTGTATGGCAGTTCATATTACATTTACTTGCAACGTGTGTTTTTTCTGAGACGATGTTGTTTGTTTGAAAAACGAATCGCTTATGGACCTGGACAGTGCAGAGGCTTCCTTTATATCCAAATAAAAGAAAGATATCCAAAGTTGTCTTTTTAAGTAGAAAATTAATCTGTGTTATTTTAAATCTGACATGTTTACTGTTCCAAAATATTTTAAATATTTCTTAAATTAAAATATATTGTGTTCAATGAGAACCACCCCCCCCCCCCACCAGACATTTAAAAGCAATATATTTTAGAGCAGTAATCACAATACCATGATACTGTGAAACCGTGATATTTTTATCCGAGGTTATTGTCACAATGACCAGTGATCTAATCCTGGCAGATCGCAGGTAAACACGCAGATTGATACAGAACTACAAATCCGCCAGTATATGGACTACAAGTTCAGTCATGCACACACATACACACACACAGTTGGAGGATCATTACAGACTGATTAAGGACTAGTTTAGCTGTATTGTAAACATTACGACGTGTTTTCTTTGCCTTGTCTTGCAATGTTAGACCCTTGCCTTGTTTTATTGCCTTTTGACCATCCACCTGTTTACTGACCACGACTCTGGATTGCCTGTATATGTCTGTTTGTTCTTGTATTGACCATTGCTTGTCCGACCAGTCTGTTAAATAAATCCTGCATTTAGATCCGCACTCCATTGTCCAGCGTCCCATCACATTACAGATATCATATAATCAGAATCTTATACCTGCTAGTTGTTGTTTTTTTACTGTATGTTCACAAAAGTATTCTTGTATAGCTTTATAATATTCTGACTGCACTGAAGGCAAGTGGTCTATTTTGATGTATTTTTCTGGACTTTTAGCAAGACAGGAGCTCTCAGGTTTCACCTAAAATATCTTAATCTGTGTTTTGTAGGCAAACAAAGGTCTCAGGAGTTTTGAGTGACATGAGGGAGAATAATTATTAAAAGCATTTTCATCTTTGGATAAACAAACTGTTTAATATCATTTCACTCAAACTAATCTAGGCTTGTAAATATCTAGAAATTGGGATTTTATTCTCATAGGCTGGTGTTTTGCATAGTGGAAGACGCTCCTTAACCAAGTTAACAAGACACTTCACCAAAAAAAAAGGAAAGAATGAAAATCCATGCCAGCAGACTGACCGTAACCTTTTCATACCAGAATAAATCAGCCCAGGCTGGAATGGAAATGCATGCTGGTCCTGTCAGCAGGCCTCAATTTTAAAAAATTTTAAGCGTTTTCTCCGAATTCTGTGACATTGTGGCAACCTCAATTTTTCTGCACAGGATGAAATTTCTCATCCTGTGAAAGCAGGCACATTTTGCCCACATGCCTTCCAGTTGAACCTGTATTAATTTGTCTTCAGTAGTGGAGCTCCCTGCGGCCCCTCAGGGCACCTGATGGATGGATGGATGGATGGATGTACAGGGTTTGCTAGGACTTTCTAAAAAGACATCGAGACCGACAGAGAGAGAAAGAGAGATGATGTGTCTGTACCTCATTCCTGTCTCCCGCAGCTGCTCATAACAGGTGCATTACTGCTTCTTGCCAGATGGTCAGCAAAATGTGGTAGTTGGCAGGTTCCTTCACAATATCTGCCCTCCCTCTCACATGAGGAGATGGAAAGAAAGAGGTTAGACAATGAGAAAGGTTGGAGATGGAAAAAGTTGTAAAGGGAAACTCATTTTACTTGCTTTCAAACTGTGTGCAGAAATGGCACCTTTTTAGAGTGTAATTCTGCACTGAAGTGTGTCAGATGTCAAACTAGTGGAAAAACTGTTATTGAGGAGCATTTTTAATACAAATACAACTATGAGAAAGGAAGAAGAAGCGATTAGGCAACAGAAACTGTGTGTTACAGCCTCTTTTTGAACATAGTTAAAAGCTTTTATTGGGCACAACATGAGGAAAGTCATCTGTTTGATTAAAGATTTAATGAATAGATGATCATTAAATGTTTAAGTAAAGATCAATTAATTTGATGATATGTATTTTATTCTATTTTGTTTTTAGTAAATGATTTGTTAAATTAAAATGATTTTGTTTTTATATTTATAATTTAATAAAAAATCACTTTGGGCGACAGTGGTGCAGTGGGTAGCACAATCATCTCACAGCAAGAAGGTCGCTGGTTCGAGCCTCAGCTGGGTCAGCTGGCATTTCTGTCTGGAGTTTGCATGTTCTCCCTGTGTTTGTGTGGGTTTCCACCGGTTGCTCTGATTTCCCCCACAAGTCCAAAGACATGTACTATAGGGGAATTGGGTAAGCTAAATTGGCCATAGTGTGTGTGAATGAGAGTGTATGTGTGTTTCCCAGTGATAGGTTGCAGCTGGAAGGGCATCCACTGCGTAAAGGATATGCTGGATAATTTGCCGGTAATTCTGCTGTGGCAACCCTAGATTAATAAAGAGACTAAGCTGAAAGGAAAATGAATGAATGAATAATAAAAAAAATTGTTTGAGGAAAGGAAACTAAGTTTTGAAATCAAATGGTTTGTCATATGTACTTTTTGTCACAATCACCAGTGATCTAACCTTCATGGATCGCTGGAAAACATTCACATTTACACAAACTACAATCCCGTCTCAATATGAACTACAAGTCCTGTCATGCAACACACACACACCTGCTTCAAGTCTCCATTGATTACACTCCCACAGCTGATGCTGCTCATGGACTGATTACACTGCACATATATATGGCTCATTTTGAGACTCTCATTCCTGAGTCTTGTTAGGTTAACAAAGCATTTCCTGGTAGAGTTTCCATGTGTTCTGACCAAGCAGCAACCTCCCGCTCTCTCTCGGGAAGCCAATACGGAAATACGCAAAAACTGCAATTAATCGACTCGCCTTGGGGGGCTGATTTTTCACCATAAGAAACAAATAAAGTAATGACTGCAGGTTGAAGGAACATAATGGAGTAAAAGGAGAGATACAGCACTAAAAATGTACTCAAGGGAAAGTAAAAGTACACATTTTTTAAACTTGGCAAATTCCTGAGAAAAACTACTCAGTTACAGTAATTTGAGTATTTGTAATTTGTTACTTTACACCACTGGTGGTTGCAAACAATTTATATGGGCTATACAACTTAACAAATTAAGTTGAACATTACAAAATTTAATTTGTTTAAATTCAGCCTATATAAATTGTTTGCAACCACTTACCTTAATTTTTTTTAGTACAGTACATGTACAGTAAGTAAAATAACGTAAATAAGAAAGTAAAAAAATAAATATATTATATTAATATATTAATACGTAATATGTATCTGCAGTGGTTCTTAGACTGTAAAAAGGTGGACTGCAGAAAGTAATCAGTTTCAGTGATCTCTTAGATTCACAAAAGCCACAGTCTCCACTGCTGCCTGTCATCGACCCTAAACAATCAAAACTCTGACTGAGAGAGAAAGACAAACGTGGCAGATCAATACAGACTCCTGCACGCATGCAGCGGCCGTGTGGATGCTGCTGGGATCATTGAGCCTCAGGCATTACGAGTGCAGGTCCTCATCCTTCCAATAATCCTCCTAACGGACTGTGCTGAACATCTGGAATGAGCAGTGAACATCTGCCCATTCTGAAACCCCCATTACTGGCTTTCTTTGAGTCTCTCAGTGGATTACTGTTTTACATCGGATCTGCTATGGGTCTGAGAACACTGTAATTACAGATATTACTTATTAGTCAATACTCTTATGCCAAAATTCACTTTGGTATATTCGGGTATGTGAATTTAAGTTGAATAATTGTGTATATTTAATTTATGTTGCCAATCATATTGTACTTGTTTTAAATGTTTAACTGAATTGTTTGCTTGTTTTTATATCTTTTAAGATTCTTGTACTTTATATGTTGCACATTTTATAATGTTCATTAAAACTTACATTCAACATTTTCCCCATTTTATTATATACTGGTAACATAATGAAATTAAATTATTATTTTTTTTTTTACAAATTTAAGTCGACTGAACATGAAATAATTAGGCTGTTTCCAAAAAAACTCAAGAATTGTGTTGTTTCAGTTCATTTTAAAAAAAGTAGTTTAAGCAAACATCTTTTTTAGTGTATGGTATTTATGCAATGCCTTAAGCACATTTTTGTGGTTATTATGTTTAAATTAGTTTGAATTATATTGTCAAGCTTTCCAAGTCCTACACAATCTCACGGCAATTCGTAACCTTTTAATTTAGTGGCTAATTCGTATGAATTTGTAAAATCTAATTTGTACAATTTAGTACGATTTGCTCATCACCCAATGACGGTTAGGTTTAGGGGCGGGGGCTTATAATATATATAAGTTAAACTAACTTATTTCATTTAGTGATTTTGACAGATCTTTGTGATTTGGCCTCACCTGTTTACAGGCCCGGATTAAGAATTCAGAGGCCCCTAGGCACAATGTATTGTAGGGCCCCCTACAAGGCCGCACCCCTATATTTGAATTAAAAAATAAGATTAATATAATATTTTTTAAAGGGCACCTCGGTTACCCCTTTTTCCAGATTTAATAGAAGTCTTTTGTGTCCCCAGAATGTGTCTGTAAAGTTTCAGCTCAAATCACCCATCAGATTATTTATTATAGCTTTCACTAGATGGTGTTTTATAGTTCTCAATGAATTTTTGCTGTTTTTGTGTACTGCGCCTTTAAGGCTAGTCCTCCCCGCCCATCGTTTCCACGTGCCTGCCGCGCGTGCCTCAATCTCTGCCCTCGGCAGCCTCAGACAACAGACAGACATGAAGGAAGCAGATCTCACGTAACGTTTGTAAAAAAAAAACTACAGTAAAAGCTTTATCAATGATTATTTGGTGCATTTGTTGTGTGGAGCTGCAGGATGAGTCACACACGATGTCGTTACAAAGTTCACACACACACACACACACACACACACACACACACACACACACACACAGCGCAGACACACGCACATACATACAGCGCGCGGGTTTAGCTTTGCACTGTCTTTGCACGCAAATGTGACAGGATACAGGTTAATATCCACTGCTGTATGGATATCTGTTACGTTAATGTACAAAATAAACCTGATTTAACGTCCACAAACCAGGATTGAAGCGTCTTTTATTATTGTTCTGACACCCGGCTGTGGTGATGAAGTAAAGCTGAAGTAAATAGATGTAACTAATTACACACATGCACTGTTTTAAAACATTTTAAACTTGTCAAACTCACTCTTGATCACATTTGATGATGATTGATGATCCTAAACTGTACAGACCTTTTATTTAGGGTGGTGGATATGAAACGTTTTTTGTGGATATGAAACGTTACTACGGAGACATGTTAGTTTGCAGCTGTCAATCAATATTGGTGGGGGGGGGGGGGGGGGGGGGACCCGCACTCCTACGTCAAGTTGCGGTCGGTCTCAAAACGGCTCCAATTGGTCTACTGTTTTTATGTTGTTAAATTGAAAAAAAAAGGACTGGGTGTGTTTATATCACCCCAATATGGCAGTATATACACTATACCTACACATATGTCTGTCCAAACAGCTTGAAAAGTAGATTTTTCACCATAGGTGCCCTTTAAATAAAGTTACTCTATAATGTTTTGCTCACATTTTTAAATAAATGATATAGTACATATATTTATAGTCTGCAAAGATTTTAAAAGCATTTTAAAGCACACTTTGATAAAAAAAAACGAATAAAACTAGTGAAAATTATTGGTTTTTAATATACTATGCCTCCTCTCCTCTTTTTCTCTTGCGTTTGCTACATCCACTTGTCCACTCATTTTGATCTACAACCACTACTACATTACAGTCTGCCCTTATCAGCGCGGGTTATTTCAAAACTTTCCTTTCTATTGAAAATAAATGTATTTCCAATCTGATATGTAATGAGGGAAAAAATAACTCGTTCATCAGCCGCTGGATTCAAATCAGGTTCATGATCGATCGCCTCAAAACATATTGCCATGCGCTTTACGAGCTACGCCACTCACACTTGCTGTCTACTGCGCTTTTTAGTTGTGTTGTCTCTGTCGACCAAACGGCGCTGGTGGGAAGCACTCGATTAGCTTATTCCAACGAGGTGCTCTATTTGCACTTAGCCTAAATAGACAATCCAAAATCAGCATCAACCCCGCCCCCCTTGCAGGGGCCTCAAGTGCTCATAATGCCCATTGGTTAATCCGGCCCTGCCTGTTTATCTCCATTTGGACAATGTTTCTAGTGTGGTCTGTTTTTTATTCGGTAGCTCACTTTGGATAGTGTTGTACTTGTGCAGTTCTTGTGTTTGAGGCCAGTGAAGCACAGTTAGACAAAAGAGGTCAAATGTAAAATCAAGGTAAAACTATTTTGTTGCAGTGAGCATTTATCTTACGTTTGCTTTTGAAACCACTAATGGTTGGGTTAAAGTTTTGGTCAGAGATGCCCTATAGGTGATCTGCAGTCAAAAAATGATTTAAAATAAATCGAAAGAACACCGTTTTGAAGGTTTTTTGGGACAGCTTATTTGTTTTATGTTCAATCTGCTAACCTTGGTAAAAATGATAAAGTAAACTTAATCAATTTGTGTTGGGACAACATGAAGGAATTATGTGGAACCCAGCATTTTTTAAAGTGTGTACAACTAGCCCCACTTTCTTCTTGTGGGCGTGTATAAGGATAATGTGTATCTGAATGCACAACAAAATGTTTCCTATGCAATGTATTTCAGATTCACAAAAACAGTATATAGTATATGTGTCATCTAAAACGAGCAACAAAACGTGTCAGGTAAAACATTATTTTACATTTTGCATGTACAATTTTGAATGTGCCTGGGCTGGTTAAAACATCAATTATGGTATTATCGCAGATTATTAATATCCTACATCCCTTCTGTATATTCATATAAATGGCTCATTCTTCCTGCAGGTGCTGACCGAAGAAGGTTTTGGAGCCATTACCACAGAAATAACCATGGCCAAGGAGTTCTACTATGCAGAAGACTATCACCAGCAGTACCTCAGCAAGAACCCTGATGGCTACTGTGGACTGGGTGGCACCGGGGTCTCCTGTCCTATAGGGCTGAAGAGTAAACATTAACAAATTTCTCCTGTGCTGTGACAAATTAAACATTTATTACCTTGCCTTAACTGAAGCAATTACCAGGCCTTATTATTAATTTTGGATAGAAATAAAATTTGTGTAATGCTTCTCTTTTTTGTGTGCTTGTGATCATTCATTCATTCATTTTCCTTTGGCTTTTTCCCTTTATGTATTATGGGTCGCCACAGCGGAATGAACCACCAACTATTCCAACAGCAACCCAGTACTGGGAAACACTCATATACACTCACAGTCACACACACACTCATATAGGCAATTTAGTCCATCCAATTCCCTTATAGCGCATGTCTTTGGAATGTGGGGGAAACCGGAGCACCCTGAAGAAACCTACGCAAACACAGGGAGAACTCCACACAGAATTGCCAACTGGTCAAGCCAGGACTCGAACCAGCGACCTTCTTGTCAGTTTAAACTCCTGATAGTGGATAATTTGCTTATTAAATTCCACTTCATAGTTTCTGGGTCCAAATGCTTTATTAGATGGCAAGAACATAAAAATGTACTTGCATATGCTCACAGTGTGCTGTAATAGTATTGAAAATCATGACTGTAATATACATTCCTCATTTTAGATGTTTTTTCTTTAATAAATCGTTCAAATATTGGTGTCTGTGATGCAGCAAGTCCAAAGACTGTAGTTTTTACTATAGATATATGTACTAGCTATCGCATACAGACCCTGAGCATGCATCAACACCGCCGCCACATTTGGACAGTGCTCCCAGGACAAATCGCTACCTTGGAATTATAAGGTTCTTTCTGCGTTCAGAATGATTTTGAGATATTGAGCTTCAAAGTTTTTGTATTCCATAGCAAACACTATGTGTAACATTAGTTTTTTTTAAATAAAAAGTCTTAAAATGTTAAAAACTAAAATCTCCCATATTGTAAATAAGTTGTCATTTAATAAGAATATGTCAATAACTCAATTTTGACAAAAATGTCAGACAGAACCTTATAATTCTAAGGTGACGAAATGTCATTCAACTGCACTAGTCAAGACTAAAGCCAGTCTGAAGATGCTGGACTTTTGTGCTGTGTAGTAACGATCAAACAAAGAAAAACTAAGCATAAAAGCATAACATAGGTAAGATTTAGTTTTTTATATTTTTGTAGGCTATGTTATGAACTTTTGTGCTAAACAAGTAACGTTATTGATGATAATAGAGTCACTTGTTGCACTTACCATGAGGCAAAGTAGTACCAACTTGCACTAAATTCAAGGCTTATGCTAGTTTTGCTGAATAAAATCAGCAAACAATGTAAATAAAATATGAAAATAAGACGCTGTGGTGCCAGAAACTTTTATTATTGTTGGCTAAGTTCACGAACGTTAGTGGTGCCTAAGTTCACGAAGTAGGGGTACCTGATGACATAACAGTGCCTGAGCCTCAATATAACCACTGTCCACCCTAAACTATTGAATATTACAAATGTTATATAACGTTTAGATCAGAAAGGTGGATGTGCACATTGAGAAGCAGGGATATTGATGATTCACATGAATCGTTCATAATGGAGATTCATTCACAAGCATTAGAAGTGAAAGCAGTAGAGGGGATGTGTTTCAGGACATGGATTAGATCAAGTTTAACAGGGAGGGAGATAATACATTTCCATGCACTCAAACACACACTCTTTATCGGCATTGCCTGTGTGGTCACTTATCCATCGATGTAGTAATGTAAAATTATAATTAAAAAAATATTTGCATTGTGTGTAATGTTTACATATTTATAGCTCCAGATGGCCAGTTCTCCACTTCACCTTGGTCCCACATTTATTTCAAAGGAGCACTACCCTGTACTAAAATGGCTGCTCTATTGACGCATTACTTCCAATAGATAACAACAGTGTAGGCGACATCTAATGTAAATATCTATGGTTTTCAGCATTCTTTACACCAAGATTCACTTTAATATGTGATATGACTGAACATTAAATGAGACCCTATTGATGTGTTCATATATACAGTGGGTATGGAAAGTATTCGGACCCCCTTAAATATTTCACTCTTTGTTATTGCAGCCATTTGCTACAATCATTTAAGTTATTTTTTTCCCTCAATATACGCATAGCACCCCATATTGACAGAAAAACACAGAATTGTTGACATCTTTGCAGATTTGTTTAAAATAAAAACTGAAATATCAAATGGTCCTAAGTATTTAGACTCTTTGCTGTGACACTCATATATTTAACTCAGGCGCTGTCCATTTCTTTTGATCATCCTTGAGATGGTTCTACGCCTTCATTTGAGTCCAGCTGTGTTTGATTATACTGAGTGGACTTGATTAGGAAAGCACAACACCTGTCTATATACTGTAAGGCCTAATCTTACAACCTTATATGTGTATGAGGTTGTAAGATTGCAAATTCTTGTTTATGGCAGGCTGGATTGTGTGTTCACATTCATGTGCTTGTTCTAGATCCATCTGTCTATGTCAATCGCATACAGAGCTATTCATCCCTCCATCTGTCTGCTACCTATGTGTTTCCTTCCATCCCAGCCATGCAAACAAGTGCTCTCATCCCTTTCTAAAAGTGTCACCGCATATTTCATCTCCTCAATTAAAGACTTGACTGCAATCCCACACAAACAAACACAGCCTCTAGCAGAATCTGTGGTTGTTTTACAAGGAACGCTGTGAAAAACTGGGGCCTTTGACAACCACACAAACAATTGCTCTGGAAACAAAATGGCCACAGTATTGATCATATTAATCACTGTAAGGAAAGTGTATAAAAATATGGACCAATTTAAGGTGAGATTGATCTGAATTTATAGTTCATAGGTGTTTTACTTTGCTGCAGATCTCCTTGTAGGCTAGATCCTGGAAACAGGGTTAGCATCTTAGCACTTCCAGTTCCATTGTCATAAAGTCAGTGGGTGTTTTGAATGAAATTAGGCTATGTATGGTTAACTCAAGGTAATTTCATGTTTTGATGATATTCCCTTGTGATTTTTAAACTACTTGTCTTGGAAAAAGTGATATGCTAACAAGAAATTGATAGGATCAATGTGGTTTTCTATTAGTGGATTTAATGTAAGTAAAAGGTTGATTCTGCTTTCATGGCAGTAAATTTAATCAAAGAAAGAAAATGTATATTTTTATGAATGGTGGAAAACTTGTTTGAACATGAATCTACAAAATTATATAAACACATTTTCTGTAATACTGCAGTATTTCATGTAAAAATAATTGCACTTGGCCTGTTGCAAATCTTGATTTTATGGTGAGTTTAAAAAGTTTTGATACTCAGCACTAGTAGATTTAACACAAATATAAAAGTATAATTCTGGAAAAAAATTGGGAGAAATCAAAACTCTGGAAAATCTGTCATTAAAAATAGAGTGAATATGATATTCTTCCAAAAAGTGAGTCAAAGGCATATATCCTTCAAAGCAAAAATAGGTATTTGGAAAAGCAATTGGTGTTTAGGAGTGTCTCTGGAGGCGCTGTGGGCATGTGTGGTTTTGGCTAATCCTCTGAGCAGGTGGCTACCGCTCCATGCACCTATTCCTGTGCCACACTCGGAGAGGGCCTCTCTGGGCAAGGCTGGCACTGGTGCTCAGGAACCTGGCCTGGCACAGCTTCTAACAGGCTGCTTTCTGCAATGCTGTGAAACAAGGACACTCGGTGACGCACAAACTTTGGCCCTGGAACCTGGGACTGGAACACACTGTTTACTTGGACTAGCCAAGATGACTTGGGTCACAAAAGTTTTTACTTTACAAGTTTAAAAGGCAATAACTATAGGGTTCTTGCTTAATGCTATGCACTGATATACAACATATATAGCATGTAAATAGGATCCTCCATCCTAATGTCTTATTTTTCAATTGCTCATTTAACAGTCTCTTCTCACGTTTAAATAGATGGTAGATGGTAACACTGCCATCTCATGGTGGATGATGAAACTACATTTGCAGATAGGTCAACTGACTGGCCAGCTACATTTATATGATTGATGCTCTTCTCATTATTGACATCTGAATATTTCGATCTTGAGCTAGATAGTTTCAGGTAATTAATGTATTTTTAATATACGTATTCTTTTCTAAAATTTACCTGCATGTATGCCACTCCATTAGAGGGCAGACTATTAAAATATAGTATAATGTTATACTAATAATATATAACAGTGCCGCGAAGTACGACTTATTTTCTTTCCATTCAACACGTGATTCCAAACGCGCCAATATTAAGATATGAAACGTTCAAATACAACGTTTTATTAATCTGGATGGCAGTTGTCAGTTAGTGTTGACTTGAGAGTCGCTCGGAATGATTCAGTGACAGTCCGGATTGTGAAAAGATTCGGTTCATTTAAAGCTGATGCTGTGAAGTCATTCAATTTTCCAACTGGAATTCTGGATGTTGAATCTCATGGACGAAGGACGTTGTTTTACAAAGGTACTGTTTGTAAGTAATAAATGACGACTGTTTAGGCCATTAAAACCTTCTACAAATGAAATAGGCGGGAAACCACTCTCAAAGCGTTCTTTTAAAGACTAGAAAAGTAGCTATAGCGGTGCTCCCTGACTAGCCTTTAGACCATTTCAATGTGGCCATGTCATTGGTCCATGAACATTTCCTGCTTGTTATCAAACTATAACTGTAACAAGAGGCAATTCAGTCATAACTTAAAGTTAAAACCGATATCATAACATTATTTACAGGAATACGTTGGGACAATTGTTTTTGTTTACTTCCCTCAAAATGGTCATTAAATGAGTCAGAATTTAATGTAAAAATCTGGAGAAGAAGAAACGGAGAAAGTGTGTCTGAGGAAAAGTTACATAAGGCTAATAAAACGTTTTAAAACACAATGGGATAGGTTATTCGTAGTAAATAATATACAAAGACAATTAACCCTGCAGAAAAAAAACGGATTAAACGTTGGCTGGTTTTAGCAGGTCGACCAGCCTGGTTTTAGAGGGGTTTTGTCCATTTGCAGGCTGCTTTCCAGTTATTTCAAAGTGGTTTTAGTTGGTCATCCCAGCCTAACCAGCTAAGACCAGACTGGAAATGGCCCAAATCCCTCTAAAACTATCTATCTACATGTACCATTACAAGTCATCAGACGACACCAGAGTTTTTAAACCAACTTTTTTTTTAATACTAACAAAGAATCATCTCAACTACTTGTACATGGCTACCATGAATATTTGTACAAAAATGCAGTAAAAATATTATTGATTAATATATACAGATATGTCTCCTTAGTGTCGGCAGGCAGGACGCACATGTAGATGACAAAAACACCAATGGTCTTGCACGAGTATACACAATACAGAGATATTGTTTCCCAACATCAGTGACACCAACTCCAGATCAAAGACTTTTAAGAACAGAGATAATATCATGTCTTCAGGAGTACATGAAAAAAAAGGAAATACAGTTACTGAATGATACTGCGTACAGTCGTGTGAAGAAGAAAGTGCAATACAGAACAATACAAAAAAAAAAATCTTAAATTACATGACATTAAGGAAGGCTGGCAGCGTGTGAGACTGCGAATTTTTGATTTTTTTTTCTCAATCGTGAGGAGAGAATATGGGAAGAGCTGACTGGCCAAGTAGGCAATAATGAATTGGAAGGGAAAGTCCAAGGCAGTGGACGGTAGGTATAGTTTTTTGTTATATTGCTCTTGTCACATTGGTTTGCACATTTATCATACTGATGTGTTCTGATTCTATACCTCTTGTTTTCAGAGAAGTAGACCAGAGTGTGCACTGCTAACCTTTGCGAGCGCTATATCAAATAAGGCTTGAGGCTGCAGTAGCATCTGTGTGTCACGAAGCAGACGGCGATGTCAGAAGAGAGCAGTAAGTGTACCCTGTTTCCAGAACAGCAAAGGAGTCAGGATGGGGTGTGTTGCTTCTACATTCTTTCAGGCTAATGGACACAGACTGGCAAACCAACAGCATTTGGACCAAGGAGCAATCCAGGTATTTGAAGAAACACAGATTATGAGGAGCTGTGACTACCACCCTTAACAAGTCATAAACACTGAACAACAGACGTTTAAGCCTGATAATCTCCTTACATTTACAACATACTCATACAATAATACTTCAACGTAGGGTGCTAGTCAGGCATCACAGTAATGACACATCACAGTGCTGATGTACTGTCCGGGATGGGTGACATTTTTATAGTCTTGGAAGAAAGAGTATAACTTGAATACCATGACTTTTTTTATGTGGTGCGACTATTTGGGTTATCAAACTTACAGATATGGTTTGTGCATGCCTTCATGTACTTTGGATATTGTCTTTTTAAGTTAAATAATCCGTGAATTAGTTCAGGCACACCACAAAGATATTGACTAAAAAAAAAAGTTTGACATCACTCTCTTTAATATTTGCTTTTTTAATTAATAGCACTTGGAAGATTCGTCTCAGTAGCATCGTTTGAGTTTTGTTTGACATGATTCGAAATGATCTGGGGTGCGTTTCCGAAAATCTTTGTTAGCCAACTAAGGTCTCAAGTTCCGTCATTACAAACAGTTTGTTGATTTGGCGTTTCCAACAGCGTGGCAAACTTGTACGTTTCCAACTACACCACTAGACCTCTTAGAAGCATAGTTCCTGGTTGTGATCTATTCCCAGTTTTCCCCTCTTCATACCCTATTCATTTAGAACGTTCCAACATTTAAACTTGGAATGATTTAAAAAAAAAAAAAAAAAGTAAAGTCATCTCTCTTAGGTGTAATTTGCTTTTCAAGTATTTTTACAGTTCAGTTTTAGCGATCTTTATGTTGACAATTGTGCCCCCTTGGCAGTGCACTTTGAAAACATTTATGCCATTTTTGAACGCAGCCGTGGCTCATGACGAAAGCTATAGGTGACTATTATTTAAAAGCAGAATTTACGTTACGTCTCCAAAGCTTGTGAAAACACAATATATAGCATCTGTTTATGGTTTTATAGTTGGTTGTTTATTAAGAAATGTATCTGTACTGTATATGAGATGGGCCTGTTGTTAAGAACATTTGTGGTGCATGCAGCGCACGTGCAGTGGTTTGAATGTGTCAAATTGTAAAAGTAGAGTTTAAAAAAACAACAACAACAACCCAATATCCTACTTAATAATAATAATAATAATAATAATAAATTATACAATATAAATTATTATTATTATTAATATATATATTTTTTCTTAATAAATGGCCTACTGTAAATTACAACCATTAACAATTTATATGATTTATATATGAAATTAGAGTGTTAGCTAAGTGGTTTTTATGTTTTAGAATAGAATATGGCATATTCTCAATGATAGTTGTAAAGGAAACATGGGCCCTATACACTATGTGCCGTTTACATATATTTCAGTTAATATGGAAAGCGAGTACATGTTTTTACCAAAACTAATGTTGGATTTTTTTGCATGTAAAACAATATAATTTGCACAAAAAAGTATGGGGTTTTTCTCTAAAGAAGTTGTTACTCCACCCCGTTTAGAGCATCATTATGGACGTTTTATGTTATAACTAATGTGGTTCAATCGATAGATATGCGACAAAGCAGCTACGGTTTTGGAAAACACTCTTCATTACATTGTTCTTTTTCTAAACAATGCATTGTACTATGATAGTTCAGCCACAAGTTATGTCGTTGTTTGGGAAACGCACCCCTGTGCGAATGAAGTCTCACAAACTATGGATTTAAGAGTCTACTTTAGATTCTAGAAAACAAGTAACCATGCATATTACAGACTTTATTACATGACATCTGATTACCCATAGATGTCATTTAATCTGCAATGGGATCTTATAAATAAAATCTATTTTCGGTTTCCAAGCATAAAGGACTAAGCACTACAACAACAACAACAACAAAAAAAGATTCACATTGAGGAAGCAACAAATTAAAAGGTGCATGGGTTTATGGTCAAAATCAGCTTCTGCTTGTTGTCCGGAAAAGCTTCGTTGTTTTTTTTTGTTGTTGTAAGAACACTGTTGGCAGGACACAGACAATTACACACAGCAGGAAATTAAACTCAAAATGTACAGTTTGCTACCAGAACATGCACTGGCCTGAAGGGAACAATCCGTCTGTCGTTTGCCAAACTAGGGTTATCTGACAGAAATTTGTTAGGCAGTTTATTTTTCTAAGGATACCACATGCAGCGCTGGTGTATAGCCACATTTAGTGGCTAGCATGCCCTTATGAAGAATGTACTGTTATTAATGGCTTGCTGGGTACAAATGGTACATAATTGTTTGGTGCAAGAGCAAAGCCAATAGGCACATCTGACACTACGATGTGCCACGGCCTAAGAGCCAATCAGAAATGTGTGTGAGAGCAGGGATGGGTACATGCTGCCTCTAAGTGGTGATCAGATGGTATTGCAACAGAGTGGGATTGGGAAAGAGGGACAGAGAGTGGCCATATTTAACATAGAGTATTGCCAACATAAAAACAAAAAAAATTGTGTGACAGCACATTGAGGATTTGTATACATGTGTGTGTGCTGAGCGAGAACCACAGATCAGAGTCCCTCAGACCCTGGTTGTGATTGGCAAGGTTCTGAAGGGTGGCAGAGGTCCTGTGAAGGAGATGGTGGAGGGTACAAATCCTCCTGACTCTGTGTGGAGCTGTAGAGTTCAGTGTGAGACTGGCAGGTCTGGACGTCGGGTCTGGATGATTTTTGGTTTAGGGTTGTTCTTTGGTTCCTCCTCCTCGTCTGTGTCGCTGTCACAGACATGGACCACCACACTGGGCGTAGACTCTGTGCCCGCATGGAGCTCGAACTTCTCACCTGTATGTGTAGAAGACAAAAATCTGTCATGCTATGGCTATAAAAGTTGAAGTCAGAATTATTAGCCTGCCCGTTTCTTTTTTTCCCCTAATTTCTGTTTAACGGAGAGAAGATTTTTTTTCAACACATTTCTAAACATAATAGATTTACTAACTCATTTCTAATTGATTTCTTTTAACTTTGCCACGATGACAGTACATATTTTACAAGATAATTTTTAAGATACTAGTATTCAGCTTAAAGGGCAATTTAAAGGCTTAACTAGGTTAATTATGTTAAATAGGCAAGTTAGGGTAATTAGACAAGTCATTGTATAATGATGGCTTGTTCTGTAGACTCGAAAAAATATACAGCTTAAGGGGGCTAATAATATTAACCCAAAAATGGCTTTTAAAAAAAAATTAAAAACAGTTTTTATTGTAGCTGAAATAAAACAAATAAGACTTTCTCCAGAAATTATATATATATGTATGCATGTATGTATGTATGTATGTATGTATGTGTGTATATATATATATATAT
>CAIGQZ010034990.1:16453092-16465937 GCA_903798205.1 Danio tinwini | reverse complement strand
TTTTGATTTTTTTTTGTGTATACTATCTCTTTAATGTCACTTAAACACATTTTACATTTGCAGAGATATATGCATGTTTATTTGGTCTAAAGATTGCTCTACCATTTGTTTACCATATCCAAATTGTCAGTATTGAACAGGAATCCTCCCTTTTTTTAAACCAAATGGAATTCAGCATTATATCATCATTTGCCCTGCAGTACTTGCAATCAGACATAGATGTCTCTCTCTCTCTAGATCTCAACATAAGAAGAGTCAGGCTATTTTAGGCTGACCATAATTGCGGTTTTGCCAGAGAAAACCGGCAATGATCCATAGCATTACAAGCGTTAAACTTACACACAGAAACCACTGGGGAACAATGTTCTATATGCAATGCTGAAAATCCCTCTAAGACAACCAGAATAGAGGGCTCTGTTTCACCTAGAAATCCACAGAGCCTGTCAGTCAGAGGGGTCTGGAGGGGATTCCAGACTGCAGGTAATTAAAACCTTCACAAGAGATAATCTGCTTTCCTGCATCTGTTGCACAAGGGCCGGATGAAGGTAAACATCTAAAATGTGCTGGACGAATGCGCGATGTGCCGTGTAGGATGACACAGAGCAGGGAGCTGAATCAAAGTTTACCACTGTGCCTCTGGGCGGCATGAGTGTGCAGTGCATTGTGGTCACCCAGAGGATCCAGCACACTCTGAAGACCCTCTTATCTTTTTTTTCTCTTCCCTTTCTAGAAGTCTCTGGCTTACACCGTCTGCCTCTAGTCTCTTTGTTTATTTCTTGTGCGTCCAAACTTTTTATCATCTCACAGTTTTGACCTAATTTCTCAATTCAGAAACGCATCTCATGTTTTATTCATACAATAAACATGCATTTAAACAATTTTCTATACAGTGAGTAAAATACGTATTGTACTTCTAAAGGTGCTGTTGACTTGAAATTTACACCACGTCAGTAAAAAACAAATAATCCATACATACAAAGAAAGCAAAAAATAGTTAGAAATTAAGTTATGTGTAATGAAATGACAAAGGAAGACTATATTGAACACAAAGAAAGTAAGGTGTAAGAAAAGCATGGAAAGCCCAGACAGCAACTGAAGTCTCTCAGTAGTTAGAAAGTAACCCTGCCTCTCATCTCATCAGTGTAAATGAATATAAGCTGCTTCAGTCTAGTGCTGTGCGATTTGGGGAAAATATCTACAGTAATTTTGATTTGATTATTATAATTTAATTATTATTATTATTTTGACAGATAGTTTGATTTGTGTTTTAATTTTGTAATAAATATTCAGCTCAACCATAGCTTTGTACTGCTAAAATGTAGTGAGTGTTACTTAAAAAAGAAACTTAAAAGATATTAACGTACTCCAACCTTTATTCAAAATTGATACACAATACACAAATTTTTCTCTAGAGCAAACAGTAAGCACAAATGAAATGCCTTTACCTTTCTGTAAACAAGTTCAACTCAAATGATGGAGAAAGTGTAGCTTATTAAATAAAAAAATATATTATAAAAAATACAGAACACTCAGCAAACTAACATGATTGATAAGAGCCTTTCTGTAGCTTATATTGTCTAAAAACAAAATAATTATCATAGATGCTACACAAAATTTCATGACATTCAATGTACAGCTCTGGCAATGCAAAATGGCATGGGACAGAAGTGTATATCTCCTATTCAGCATTTACAGTAGGTGCGGTTTTTAAATCCTTCTTTGGTCTCTGCATTAAAAGGCACCGTTTCTTTAGGTGAGGTAGTGAGTTATGGCGTTAGTTAACTCCTGGTGCCTTTGTGATGTTTTTTCATATGGTGTAACAGCTGCAAACAACTTTGAAATTGTACTTTGAGCTAGCTACTAGATTGAGTGTCACTGGTAATCAGTTGACTTTTTAGCAAGACGCTTCTCATATGGCAGTCCGTGGAGCTCTTTTAGATGCTGGTTGTTGTATTTCCTTGTGCTGTGGCAATTCTGTGACAGCTCTTACAAATTACCTGTTTTAATTCGGTGTCTGTGACTTTGAAACCAAAATATTGCCATATTACCAACATGCTGTTTTTCTTTGATATTAATTAATCTGTTCATGCTTCTAAAGTGGCAGACACTTGTCCGTGCTTTCCTGTTTGTTTGTTTTATTGTGGGCATTCTGCAATTTGGTTGTGCCATTCTAATTGGGCAGAACTAAAGTGTGCACACTTAATTGCGTAGTAAGGCAATAGTCGCGCATTTGCTCTGGATGTGGGAAATTAAATAATACATATACATTCCATATCGCAACCGTTTGCGATTTTAGCTAATTGCAACGTTTTAAATCGTGATTGCAATACGAATTTGATTAATCGCACAGCCCTACTTCAGTCCAACATCTACATAACCTGATGAGGAAGATAAAATCAGGGTGGACATTTCAACAAGACAAGGACCCCAACACAGCCAAGCTGCTAGAATGGCCAGCCAATCACTTGACCTGAGTCCACCAGAAAATATGAACTATAGATCAGAGTTTATAGACCGTAGCCACAGAATGTAATTTTTTTTACTAAGAATCACAAAACTGAAAAATCTGAGCAATGCATGCTAGTCCATTCTCCATATAAGATGGATCTTGAAACTGTCATTACCAAAAAAGCCTTTCATATACAAAGGTATTAAATACATTTCAGTAGTTCAGTACCTTCTCCTTGTGTCATTCCAGTATTTTTACACATAATGTCTGAAAAAAAAAATCTGATTTGGTTTATTTGTATGTTTGAGTTTTACCAAAAACAGATACAATTTTATGTCAGCAGCCCTTTTGAAAAATACATTTACCAGGAAAAACCTTGATGTGTTCAATGCTTATTTCACCCACTGTATGTTCTGACAAATTTACAATCCCACACATTCCTCTCCTGCAATGCCTCCTGAGGGTTCGGCTCCTCTGTGAAACCTGGGCATGACGTCAATGCTGCATACTGACGTCAAGGGTCAGACAGTCGAGGAGAGAATCAAGCTCATTACCACAGAGATCAAACCTTAACTTCATCCCCAAACCCTACAGGAGGATAAAACCACAAGGTTGTGCAGTGTTACTTCACTGTCCCTCATAAAGCAGAAAATGAGGCTTTATTAAAATGGTAGTGATCTCATTGGCATGCGGAGCACATCTCTCCAGCTCCATCTTCTGATTTGTGCATGACAGGCGTGCACCAGCTGAGAAAGAGAGAGGTGCTGTGAAAGTGTGTTCGCCGAAAGGCCAGATGGATTTTGTCCGGTTAGTGTAGCTTCAGTGGGCCAGCACAGGGAAACAGTGATGGGTATTTTTAGAGCATTCTTTGGAAAGAGGGGGCAAAACACTCCACTTCCCTTCATCCTTTTAGAGTCCTCCTCTCCAAAAGCACAAATGACAATTTCTGCATTCCTTAGCAACCGTCCCCAAAAATAAACCCCTTTCTCTTGATTGAGCAAGATTAACCCTTTGTAGAGAGAATGGCACACGGGCAGGAGCCTACAAGGAAACAGAACCAATCTGATAAGCGCAGCTGCAGACTGAATAACAGCCAGTGAATAAATAATGACTCGACGCAAATTGCTGTGTATTTGGTGTCAGCCATCTGCCGCCATGATTGAACATACTCTCAAATACATAGTAAAAAAGTGAGGAGCTGTGCTGTAGAGTGCTTTGATCCATTGACATTATGGTTGTTTCAAACCTTTTTGGTAAGCGTTTCACACATCAGCAGGAACAAATGTGCAAAAATTGAAACTTCACCTTGTCATTTTGCATGGCCAAACTGAAAACTCTACCATTTTCTTACATTTTATACAGTATAACAAATAAGAAGAGCAAGACAAACCCCAAACACAGCCAACTGGTTTCAGGAAAAAAAAAAGCTGCTAGAATGGCCAGTCAATCACCTGACCTGAACCCAATATAAATAAATATAATAAAATACATTTTTGTTTTATTTTTTAAACTACCAATAATGTGTTTTCCAAATTGAAAACAAGAATGTTATTTTGAGTATTTTTAAAGTACTTAAAACCTGTCATGCTTTAAGACCTTTTGTATATCCAAAATTATTTTACATCTGATTTATTTGAGTATATTATTTGATAAAATTTAATTATATAATATTTTACTGAACATATATCTGAAAACACAGACTATTTTATATAAACCCATTTTCTATCAATGATCTAATTGATAATATGTAAGACAATTTATATAGACAAAATATAAACTAGAACTCATTCAGAACATGTATGTAAATCCAGAGAATTGCTAGCTTTGAGTTTAGGGGAAGTTTATTCATTCGCTAAAATCAACTTTTAACAGAACGTATTGTTAATTGCCATACACTATTATATCTCATTTTAACATTTGTTGTATACACTTGCTTATACTATTTACAAACAGTAATTAACTTTGAACATTCAGAACTAAATAATACCATTAATTTCTCTGTGATTTGGTGAAAATGATGACATGTTTTATTGGGTTTTGTTGTGTTTACTGGGCCTTCCCTGGACCATGGGATCCCATGACTTTATTTCCAAGAAACTATTGTGGGTGACACAATTCTGGATTGTACAATTCTCAAAATATCCATGTTTATAAAGAGACATGGCACCCAGCTGAGCTCTGAAGCCAACATAAATCTGAGGCAGCGTTTACACTACAATTTGCAATAGTGAATCATGGATTGTTTTCAAAAGTCTAAACTGAAATAGATCACCAGTGTTTTCAAACTAAAATGGGATCTTCTTTAGCATTTTCAAAACATTGTTTTTGCAGGTCGAAGATTGAAGTAGTGTGGAATAGTGTGGACACCAGGCTTAACCGTAACAAAATTAATGTTTTAAAGCAAAAACACACTAGTGTAAATGGCATCTGAAGCATACGCTCTCTTTATGTTCCAGATCAAGCTCGCAGGTGTCCATTCCCATGTTCATCTGCTTTCTGGAGCTAAAATAACTCTTTCTGGGCCCTGTACTCTCCACATGCTTGGCTCATGTCTGTTATCTAAGCATCCACAGATGCAACAGGAATATTTCATTAAGTGGTTTAGCTTTCTCAGGGTGAAGCGGCTGGGTATGCACCTTGTAAACAGACCAGGGAACAACAAAAGCATTTTATTTTAATGAGCTGGAGTGTGTGTGTGTGTGTGTGTGTGTGTGTGTGTTATTGTACAGTACAATTTCAGTGCAAGCCATGTGGAAACGCAAATGCTCCGACCCAAACGTGTATGGAAACACATGCTTAACAATGGAAAAAAGCTTCCTTCCACAACAACCGCAATCATTATTGCCATCCGACAGCAGTCTAACACAGTCAAGGTGCCTGAGCTGAATGGACTGTTTGTTTAGTTTGCCACATGGTTCCACTTGAGCGCTGTTGATTGCTCACTAGTTTGTACTGTCTCTTCTGTTCCCTAATTGCCTTCAATTGCTATTAACATGCGCTGGCTTTCTGAATGAAGCCCATCATGAGCGGAGGTCATGGTGGTCAAAACTAAAAGTTTGATGCAATGGAATGTCAGAGCACAAAGCAGATCTCAGATTAATCTGCACACATACATTAAATATGCTTGATGTGTTAGTGATAATTTGCATGTGGTACAGTGCATAAAATCTAGTACAAGCTGCTTTTCTAGTTTTATTATTTTTATATTTTACCAATTAGTTCACAAAAAATTAATTGGTTTTATTTTACGAGAATGCTTTTTCTTATTTAAACTTCAGTAGCAAAAACAGTCACTAAATTTTAATCGTCTAATTGTTTCAATAATCTATCAAAAAAGTTCACAAAAGCCTACTGTATGCGAGCTGTTTCACTCAGGTCAGTGCTGCTCTCCATTTTAACTCCCCTGCCAGGCAATTAAGTGGTAATCAATTACAGTAATGTACTGTTCTTTAAATTTGCACTTAATTGGCATTAAATGTTGTAGCTTAAAGACTTAACGAGGAAAAGCCGTTTAATGTGTCAGAAGATGCTGACTTGATCTCTGGATTGTTATTTTTCTCATCCTGTAATTGAGTTCAGAACATTTCTTTCACTAAAACATAAATAAATTAATGATATCATCCAGGGTGTCTGCGGAATCTTAAAAAGTATTAAAAGCTGATAAATCAATTTACAATAAAATTAAGGCCCTTAAAAAGTATTAAAAAGAAAGTCCTAAATGCTGTTTTTCAAGGTATTAAAATTTGTTTAATTTTTAATTGTACAATGTATAAATTTAATCTCTGAATATTAGGATGCTGTGTAGTTTATGAAATCGATAAAATCCTTCTAGATTTTACGTCATGCTGCTTTGTCCTGCTGTTCTATAGACGCCCCTACTTCATTAGCATTTTTATTTAGTATGTAAATAATGTTTTAGATTAGGATTAGTTTGTTACAATCAGTATTTAGTAAATATACTGCAAGTTAAAATGTCGCCAATGTTAACAGTTAAAACCTAAAGTGGCGACTAGGTTTTAAAATGTATAGAAAGAGTCTTAAAAAGGTCTTAAAAGGTATTGGATTTCACTGTCTGATTCCTGTATATAGCCTGTCATCACCAAATCATAGCATGAACAAAAAACATAAAAGGGCAATGGCCACTATAGTTCAGTGAACTTTGAGCACAGAGATTAATGGACGACAATCCAAACAAAAATAGCTAAACCTGCTGGACTACTGGCAAATTTTTGGAACTTATTATATTATTCCTCATTCTAAACAACTTTTGCGTCTTGGACATCTGGTCATCCATAAAAATGTGAAGAAAAAAAATAGAATTGAGGGGCTCGAAATGAACGTTTTTGCTTGGTAGCACTGGTGCTCCTAACTTTAGATATTTAGGAGCCCAGTCAAAATTTAGGCGCACCCACCAAAAATTGAGGGCATAACTACACATCAACACTAGTTAAAAATAATTTTTAAAATCGCCCCATCGGCCCTGCTTGATATGAATGAGATGAACTGAACTGACGATACTCTAAAGGTCTGAAGTCTAAAAATTTGGTATGCGTTTTTTTACGTATTCATATGCGAAAAATTGGTCACGTAAACAAACCTTGAACACTGAGTTCGGTGCAAATTAATTAATCCATTCAGGAAAAAATGCTAAATATTTCGGATTCGATTCAAGCAGTGATACTTTGTTCTCCTCTCTTTACTCCAAAGTAGAAAAAGAGAGAGGAATAAGCTGCATATTGTGTTCATCCAATACTGCATAGAGGAAGGAGAATTCTCCTCCTTATCAAAGAGCTGTGCTACGAAATGCAAAGTTTATTTCAGGAAATCAGTGCAATTTTGACACATTGCTTGTGATACTTCACACATTCACGTACGTAAACAAATCTTGAACAGAGACTGGCAGTACCTGTAGACATAACAAAAGATGGCGACAATGTTGACGTGTCGAAGCAATGGAACCAAAGTGGACCATGCTTTCTATTATAATGTCTATGGGCTGTACGTCAAATGTATGGACACACACACCAAACAGCAGCAGGGCAGAGCTACAGTATGCCAGTCACTGAATCCAGCATATAGGGGTTCTCAACTGTCCGCCACATTCTGTCTTATATTATGCACTGTGTTTGTCATCAAGTTATCTGTAGCTCAAATGACGGCATTCTGTATTTAGTTTTTCCTTTGTACGGTGGCTCTGAACTGTCAAAACACCTCTCAAAGTGCTTTTTTAGATGCGGAAAAAATCGAATCACTTAGATTTTTTTTTAATGATGGACGAAAGTTTAGGAAGCAGTGTGTCAATACGATTCACACAACGTAAGGTCGAATTAATTTTTTATGTGCAAAAATTGTGGACGAAAATTTCGGATTGAGTGCAATAACCTTAACTGTGCTCCTATGCTCTGTTCTCATGGGTAGTGTCTGACAACGCACAGATGGCATTGGCATATAACTTATTATTCGCATACGCCATTCTAACTGCCAAAAAATTGCAGGCAAGTTGTCTTGACTAAAATGGTTGCAAATTTGAGCCCTAAGTTGGGATTGGGCCTTAAAATTCAAATGGAACTGTTTTGTACTCAGTAGTCAAACAAATCAGGATTTGCTGGTCAAACATGCTCGATCTTGATTACTGTATATTCATTCATTCATTTATTTTCTTTTCGGCTTAGTCCCTTTATTAATCCAGGGTTGCCACAGCAGAATGAACCGCCAACTTATCCAGCTCAATTTTACGCAGCGGATGCCCTTCCAGCCGCAACCCATCTCTGGGAATCATCCACACACACTCATTCACACTCATACACTACGGACAATTTAGCCTACCCAATTCACCTGTACCGCATGTCTTTGGACTTTGGTGGAAACCGGAGCACCCGGAGGAAACCCACGCGAACGCAGGAAGAACATGCAAACTCCACACAGAAACACCAACTGACCCAGCCGAGGCTCGAACCAGCGACCTTCTTGCTGTGAGGCGACAGCACTACCTACTGCGCCACTGCGTCACTATGATTACTGTATAGCATATAAATAATACAATTTTTACACATGCCTAAAAGTCTTAAAGTGCTCAGATCTTTGCTGCTTGTAACTATGTTGAAATTAAATATCGTCACCTTAGAATTATAAGGTTCTATCTGACATTTTTGTCAAAATTGAGTTATTGACATATTCTTTTTAAATGACAACTTATGTACATTATGGGATGTTTTTTTTTAAGTTGTTTACATTTTAAGACTTTTTATTTAAAAAAACAAATGTTACACACATACTGTTTGCAAAACTTTGAAGCTCAATACCTCAAAATCATTCAGAACGCAGAAAGAACCTTATAATTCCAAGGTGACGATATGGCAAATAATCTTTATTTATAGTATTATAAATAAAAAAGTCAGCAAATTAATGCCTTAGTATAGTTCAGTTAGTACTTAGTATAGTTCATGCAATGCAAGGATTAATTTATAGTGCATTATGATGTGAATTTATCATCAGAACAGCATAAGCACACAGCATACCCACACTGCCTGATTTGTTGTGACAGCATAGCTTACACATTTTCTTTAAACTGTTTTTGCTTTACTTAGTTTTTAGGATTAGTTTGTGGCTTAAACACTCCTTGTTGGCTGACCTCAGAACAGGCTGTTACACAGCCAAAGTGAAGTGGTTTTGTTGTCCTTCTCGGGGGTTATGCAACTTTGAATGACTCTCTTACAAAACCTCCCTGCAGACATTTAGGGGATATGGCCACTTGATACAAATCTAGCACTGCTGTGTATGTTTATATATATATGTGCAGTAGAAAAGTGTCATACGTGTCACTGTGATGTAAAACAGAGTAAAATGCAAGATAGATTTTTTTCCCCCTTCAATCGTTTTGCTGTATTATGAGCTAAATCAAAATGTTGGCAATGTCATTCAGATATGAAAATGTAAAATCTATTAATATTCCAATGTTTTTTACTAGATGTTTGACCACTTATTTGCCAGAGGATGTTTTATTTCCCATCTGTAGACTTTATGTCGCAGTTCTGAGTAATTGCTCATAATAAAAAATGTTTATTTAAAACAATTACAATTAAAAGGGGTAATATTACAGGGGCTATCGTGTTTTTGGAAAAAAATAAGAAGAAAACCCCGTCCAGGAGACTCAAACAAGCAGAATTTTTCTATTGAGATGTGTTGGTTAGTCTGCAGTTAAACAGCACCTTGAAGAAGTCCATGAGTCTGCAAGAGCCTACAGAAGTCTCTTAAAGGTCTGCAGTCTTTCACAAGTCTAAAGTAAGTCTAAAATCAAGTCTAAATTGAGACAGAGTCATCCTGTCTATTATGTGTTTTAGGAGGGGGCATAGTTTGTAGGTGGAGACATAGAAAACGGGCATGACTAGTTTTAGTTGAAGATCTTGTTTTAGGGTCTTGAATTGATCCTGAGGTTTCACCTGCCCTGACCAGCTTAAAAGTATCACCCAGAAACAAAGGCACAGTTGTTGGGACCCTGCCTTCAGCATTTGCATTACTTTGGCTCAGCTAGTGCTCAGGAAGAGATTTTAATGTCTTTTACATCCTAGCTAGCGTTTTAAATGAAATTAGATAATTAAATAAACGCAAAGAATATAACTTTTTAGTTGTACACGGTTAATTTGAAACTAGATTATATAAATTTATATTTTAACAGTGTAATGTTTCTAAAAGACTTGCAAAGTTATAAAGCTCACATTTCCATGCAACAAAGGGGCTTTTACATCATGGTATAATAAATGATTGGGAGATTTTTTTTGAGCATAAGCCTTCATAGACACATTTAGAGACCCATGAGATGTTTAGTATGAATTATAAAATGGGGCAATTAAATAAATTGTTAAATGAATCAATATGTAGCCCTGGTTAACAAAACCAGTCATGTCAATTTTTACAAAATGTCATCTGAAATCTGAATAAATATATATTATATTAAATATATATATTTTTTTGGTTTTGCAATACAAGGGAACAAAGCGAAAAAATATTTAGCAGATGCCTATAAAATGTTTTTGGTTGAACCTAGGACTTTATTTATGGGAAAAAAATGCCATTTTGGTTAATGTTGCAATGAGTTAAGTTGAGTAATGTTTACAATGAGTTAGGGTTGGGTGATGTCCATTTCAATACCATGATACCGTTTCAACTATCTGACCTGCATGGTATTTGTTTCACCCATAACCAAATCATAAATAAATAAAGATAAGTTACACACAAATTACCACCTGTCAATAATTTTTTCCACAGGACTCTGGCATTGATAGGCAGAGTGATCTGTGTCGTTATAATGATATCGACAAACTTGGTTGGTAAAAAATGTGCACAGCCAGGAACCAACCAACAGTATCTGATGCAGGGCCGGAGCAAGCCGAACTGCCGCTCTAGGCAATGGACTAGCACGCCGCCCTCAACCTGAAAGTGAAAACGAACCTGACCAGTTCATAAAGTGAGGACGGGGGGTTGATGTTGCGGATGAGTCAGTACGTTGGCCGCCCTCACTATTATGACAGACCCCTATTGTGCAAGTGTTCTGTTGATGTTGTGGATGAAAGTCAGTACGTTGGGTTGGGCGGCGGGGCACGTTTTGCCGCCCTCATTATTATGCCACTCTAGGCGGCCGCCTAGGTCGACTCTATGGACGCGCCGGCCCTGATCTGATGTTTTTGCTAAAATTAAGTACAAGTGTGAAAGCAAATGATTAAACCAGTGTCCTGACTCTGTGACTTGTTACCTGATAGATTCAAAATACCGAAGAGTCATTAGAGACAAGATTAATTAAATATCACGTTTAACAACTATAGTGAGACACAATCCAGCGGTACATCCTTGATAAACTGTCCAACGTGCACTGCTCTTTTGGGTTTTGTGCTCAAAGCACCCGCTCACTGCCTGGAGCTCAGATGTGTGCATATGCTAGAGCTCATTACAGAGTGTCTCTGTGTGTGTGTGTGGGGGGGGTGTGTGGTCACGTGGTTTTCAGTGGTATAGTTAGCTAGATGAAATGCCAGTGTGGACATGGATTGTTTTCGTTCTAAAATGGCATTTTAAAACTAAATCGTGTTTTGTTAGTTAGTTTATTTATATAGCACATTTTTTTACAACACAATGCTGCCCAAAGTGCTGACCACAATCAATACTAATTAAAATAAAACCTACATCACATACATAACAATTAAAACATAAGACAAACCCCTCATCATTAAAAAGGCTCAAATGCTAAAGAACAAAGATGGCGTTTCAGAAGCTTTTTGGGGCGATAACAGCAAAAGCCGATCCCCACTTCGCTTACATCGGGACCTTGGTACCGAAAGAATAAACTGATCAGAAGACCTTAGTGACCTACCAGGATCATATACCTGTAAAAGGTCTGATAAGTAGGGTGGTGCCAGATCATTTAAAGATTTAAAAACAAAAATTAATAGTTTAAAATCAATCCGTGACCTAACAGGCAGCCAGCCCAGAGAGGAAAGAACTGGGGATATGTGCACATACTTGCGAGTCCCTGTCAGAAGCCTCGCAGCCGCATTTTGGACTAATTGCAAACTATTCAGGGCATTTTGACTAATACCCTCATATAGAGAGCTGCAATAGTCAAGTCTTCCGTGCTTAAAAGCATGGATCACCTTCTCAAGGTCATTAAAAGAGAGAAATGGCTTCACTTAGTGTTAGTGTAAACAGGGCCTAAGTGTGTGTCTCTTGCGAGTGGGTTGCTGATGCGACAGGGGCAGGGCGGAGAAACGCGATGCCGGCTCAGCATCGTGCTTCTAACAGCCATCGGCCATGGACGATGGCATCGTCTATCGACCTAACCCTACAATAAGTTATTTCATTGTTCTGGATCTGGGTGTGCTCTCTGCATCGTTTAGCCTGGCATCTCATGTTATCACAGCTGCAAGAACCATTAACAGTATGCAAAGTAGTTGTCTGTACAACCAAGCCAGCGTTGTAACATTCTAATAAGCAATGACTCGTTTATTTACACGTCACATATCTTTATTACCTACATAATATAGGTTAAAACACCAGAGTTATGCTTAAATATCCTCCATGGTTATTTGGAGAGAGAGAGAGAGAAAGCCAGACAGAGAGAGATTTAGAATTCAGCAGGATGTTTTCACGGGATTTTGAAATTGATCCCTTGGGGTTTTGATGGCTGAGTGTCCATAATGCCAAGCCCCGTTGCATAATTCAAATGTTCCTACTTCATAATCCCCAAACGCCTTTTACACTGTCAGCTAAAAATAGACCAAACAAACAGAGGGTGACATTCAATATTGACCTGCTTCCATAAGTGATGCGCTGCCAACCGGAGCTTTTGGGCCTGGTTTCCCTGTGGCACAGTATCGTCATATACTCGACGTGCTCTAAAGCTGCTCGA
>CAIGQZ010034990.1:16422786-16444555 GCA_903798205.1 Danio tinwini | reverse complement strand
TGTATGTATGTATGTATGTATGTATGTATGTATGTATGTATGTATGTATGTATGTATACTTGAAAATGCACCACTTTGAAAAACTTCTCTGTTTTTTAGAAAATGTTTGAATGGATAATATTTGGTTAAACCTATCTGCATTTTAATGATGATAAAATATGAATACCTGAAGGCAGAATAAAATGCTTTTGCATTTAAAAGCAGAGATTCTGTCCTTTACAGAGATTCTTGCCATTGACTGATAACATAAAAAAACACAATATAGGAATGAGTTTAGCCCAATCTCAAGTCTACCTCTTAGCCCTTCCCCTTACACCTACCCCTTGTTTTGTGCATTTACGTAAAGGGGTAGGGGTGTCCCAGTTCTCTTTAGCTTGAAGGTGTAAGGCTAAGGGAAAGGGCTAGACAGCCCTTGAAACCGATCTTCCAGGACCACACTCAAAACCAAGGTGTACGGAAATTTCCCAGAATACACCAGCTACAACGGCAACATGGCTGCATACATGAGTCAGGAGATGCACAAATTAGTATTTTTATGGCATTATTACGAATTTTTACAACAAACAAGCATGTTTTAATACTTTCATTTTGACATTAGTGTTTTATGGTCATGCTTTTAAAAAAACCAAAACAACCCCAACCCCCCCACCCCCCCGCTAAATTTAGCTATTTATGATCCATAATAATACCAACTCCTGTACAGCAGTCCCACAACATACTTTCACATCTGTCACTTGATGACACTCGAACACCCTGTCAGAAAAGTCTAGTAGCTGGGAATGAGCTTTTTACAGTGTCTGGTATAATGTTAATGTTGTTTTCTTGTGTTTACGGATATGTCCACGGTGTAAATACACAACACAGTTACAAGCTTATTGCCACATTATATTATTATGATAACATAATATATGCCTTCAGTGATTTCCTGAAGATAAATACCAAAAAATAACACAACTGGAATAACTACGGCAGGTCACATATGATCGATCTCATATGAAGTAAGACATTGTGATGACATATGATGATGTGTGCGGGTGTTATAGTGCTGTCCCATTTCTCAGAGTTAATTTTTGAAACCTTTCACACTCTTTTTCAAGGGCCAAGGGTAAGGGATAGGGGTAAAACATTTAATTGGTGTAAGTCTAATTTAATGTAAGTCTTTACAGGCAAAAAAAACTACAACCCTCAAATACAATTCTATTTTAGGAATGTACTATATGTTCATATCTGAGTCTTATATTTGTATATATTTGTATTAATTTACAGTTAGTCCCTGAGGAATTGAGTTCTGCTTTTAAGGGAAGTGGACTTTTTTTTATAATATTTATCTAAAATTATTCAGTTTATTATCAGTCACTTGCTTAATTCCTCTCAATAAACCAGAATCTAAAGCTGTCACTTTCAAAATGCAGAAAAAGTGAATGCGCTCGATTAAAAAAAACAATGTCCAGAGACGTGGGATGGGAGATGAAAGATTAGAGCTGTTTCTCTCCTGTAGAGACAGATGGATGGCAGTGGCAGGTTTCTTCCACAGCGTCGTCAATTCGCCAAACACCTTGTATCCTGTCACAATCTGTGCGAAACCTCCAGCATATTCCTTCATCTCTGAGCCAGGAAGCGAGCGTCCCCAGAGATGACAGCTGTGGATGTGTGGTGTCCAGCATGTGTCAGGACGAAGAGAGGTGTGTATCGCCTCTGACAGCTGGGTTCATTTTGAATGACTCAGCAAATGACAGGTGACACCACATGGGCTGCGCTGCATATGTGCTCATTTTCAATACTCCAGCTTTCTGACTCAGCACTTCCCTCAAGTTTTTTTTTACAAGATGCCAAGTGCTAATTATAGAACAAGTGCTTGATGGTGTGTGAAATGCCGATCAAAGCACATTCGTCTGATCCACTGCACCTTGAAACGAGATCATTTACTACTGTCACAACACAATGGTCAACAGCATATGTTTGTGTGTTGGATGATATTGGCCTTATCAGGGATTTTAACCAAAGTTCCTTTAAGAAGAGGCACATAGCAAACAGTCTGCAAACATCAAGGTTTAAGTCCTCAAGTGTCATGCAAATGCAAAGAAAGTGTATGTATAGGGTGCGTATTAAATGTTCATATTTTAAAAACAAAACATGGCATGGAACCAGTAACAACCAATATCAAATCTCAATCTACAAAAATTTTGTAAAAACTAGATCTTAAATGCGGTGAGTTTATAATAGCATGACAGCAGCACCTGGATGGACTTATTCAAAATGAAAATTCCTTGTGCATCTATGGCTATGTTCACACTGCAGGCAAATGTGTCCTGAATCAGATTTTTTTGCTCACATGTGACTCAGATCTGTTTTTGTTTTGACAGTGTGAACAGCCCAAACCGCATGGAATCTGACCTTTTTAATTCCAATTTGTGCAAATCAGGTACAGATCTGATGTTTTGCAATCCAATGGCAGAGTGAACGGTTATGAAGGGATAAGGCCCAATCCCAATTTTATTTTTGTACTCCTACTCCTTCCCCCTGGCCCTTAAAACCGAGTGTGAAGGGGGGAAGGGTTTCAAAATTTGCCCCTAAGAATTGGGACAGCACTACAGCACCTGCACACATCATCATATGTCATCGCAATCTCATGCTTCATATGAGATCAGGCGATCGTGACTGCTGTAGTTATTCCAGTTGTGTTATTTTTTGGTATTTATTAGGGCTGTCAATTGATTAAAAAAATTAACTAATTAATCAGACTTTTTTGTGTGATTAATCATGATTAATCACGAAAAAAAATCCTAAATACAGGCATTGGAAATATAGAAATTGAAAAATTATAATAATAAAGTATTGAATACAAACAATTGTAATCATTGTAAAGTTGTATTGCGAGTTGAGAACATTAATTATAAAGTAGAAACAATTTAGCTTTGTCCTCCTTAACATTTCGTCACCTTGGAATTATAAGGTTCTGTCTGCGTTCTGAATGATTTTGAGATATTGAGCTTCAAAGTTTTTACATTCCATATAGCAAACAGCATGTGCGTAACATTTGTTTTTGTTTTTATAAAAGGTCTTAAAATGTAAACAACTTATAAAAAAACATCCCATAATGTAAATAAGTTGTCATTTAATAAGAATATGTCAATAACTCAATTTTGACAAAAATGTCAGACAGAACCTTATAATTGTAAGGTGACGATTTAACCAGCTGCTAGGACAGACCAGTCTATTGACATAATCGGGGACAACACACACACACACCCACACACACACACCCACACACCCCCACACACACACACACACACACACACACACACACACACACACACAGAGAGAGAGAGAGAGAACAGCGCACTCATCAACGAGATCATCAACACGCACGATCGAATCAAATTTGCTTAAACTAAGCGTTCTAAAGTATGGCTTTATTTCTCAATCAAGGATTCTGACACATCAACGTGAAGCAGACGCTTTACAAAAGTTGATCACGTCGCCCTCAACCCGAAAGTAAAATAGAAACTTACCGGTTTGCGGTTAAAAGTTAGGGAGGGAGGGGGTGGGTGTCGCAGATAAAAGGGAGTAGGTCGCCTCTATGAGCGCCGGCCCTGAACACACGTCGACCACAACAGGAAATGAAAAAAAAAAACTGCAACTGCGATAAATGCGTTAATTTTTTTTAACGCGTTAAATATTTCAAATTAATCACGTGCGTTAACGCGCTAATATTGACAGCCTTAGTATTTATCTTCAGGAAATCACTGAAGGCATATATTATGTTATCATAACGATCTAATGTGGCAATAAGATCATAACTATACTGCGCATTTACACAGTGGCCATAATCATCTATGTAAACACACCACAAACAACAATATCGTTATAGCAGATACTGTAAAAAGCTAATTTACAGCCACCAGACTTTTCTGACAGGGTATTCGAGTGTCATTAAGTGTCAGAATGTTGTGGGAGTGCTATACAGGAGTTATTATTATGGATTATAGATTTTTTTATTTTTATAAAGCATGCCGGTAAAACACGAACGCTGTTATTTTCTTACCCCTTGGTTCGAGTGTGGTCCTGAAAAATCTCAGTTCAAAGGGGTATCTACCCCTTCCCCTTAGCACTACGCCTTTACGTGAACGCTCAAAACGAGGTGTAAGTGGAAGGGCTAAGGGGTAGAATTGGGATTGGGCCTTAATGTGACTTTTATATAATAACTGTACTAGTTCATGCTTCAAACATCCTCTACTCCTTAGCTGCATAGAATAACACATCGGGCAAATACTTTACCCCAAAAGTTGCAGGTTATTAATTTTGAATATTGTTTAAATGACACCTGGCGCTCGTTAACCAAACATTAACCATTAGCCCGTAACCCAAAAAAGATTATTCAGTTAGGTTTAAAACACCACCATAGTAAAATTGCATATATAAAAATAATAAAGTACATTGGCCTACATGAAATAGCTATATTTAACTTAAATGAATACATTAACAAAACCAAATATGAAAGAAAAACTGCGTGACAAGTCTTGCAACAGGTTAATGCTTTTTTATTTTTTTACTTTTTTTCAATGTTAAGGACAAAATCACAAGTTTTGTCAGGATACAGTCTATGTTGTTTATAACAAATTAAAATGCATTAACAGTAGGCTACATTATCAGACTCTGCAAACAGTATACTTTTCAACACAGATGAACAGGCGTGTGCCCTGCCTTTACAATTTAATCTGCGGCTGCTAATTAACCCTTGATGAGTTCACCACAAAACAAAATATTTATCATGAATGACTAATTATCACAGTTTTTAATGACAAAAAAAAAACTTATTTTTGGTTTCAACACTAAATTCCACATTAGAACCAGCAAACAACCATTTACAGTTCATAAAAAAACCCACAGCGGTTGTCTGTGAAAATGGCAATAATCATATTAAATACTGTATAATCTGACAACGTGCTTTATTCGCTTCGTACACTATACACATTAATGTGCTGTGCGTAGTTGTCCTTTTATGCATGCGGGTCAGTTTAGGACTATGATCTGTACACACTGGAAATTTGAGATGGTCACATTTATAACAACAATGTGAACAGTTGTGCAAAAAAATCAGATCTGAGAAAAAAATCAGATTTGAGCACTAAGCCTCGCAGTGTGAACATAGCCTTGCCTCCCCTGCTTTAGTGAGGCAGTTATAATTTTCTCAAATTTTCATGAAATGGAATACATAAAAATGAGAAATGGTCTTTTTTTTATAAGCTGAATTTATTAGTTTTTTTGGCAAAATGTACAGTGAAGCAATGTACAATCAGCTTTATTCCTCCAAGTATCCTTTAATATAATGCTCAGCCAAGCTTGAAACTTGATGGAGTTTATTGTGTCTGAACTATTGTTGCTATGGATAACATAGGGCTAAGAGGCTTCAATGGACATTTCAAGGCAAAGTATTTGTAGTGAAATAAATGACATTCCTTTACAAATATGGAGACCATGAAGAAAGGAGGATGTAGGGTTATGTGCATTGGAGTATTTTGCCACTGGCTTTATCTGTTGAAAAAAAAATCTCTGGAAAGATCTATTTAATGAAAGGAGTCAAAGATTGCATCTGATATTATGGTCCTTATGTTTCAAGTCATAAACTGGCTACAGTGTCCCTGGGTTGCTTGGGTATTACTATTTGTTTATAGCACACTTCTGTTTGGTTACTAAGTGGCTTCCAGTGTCGTATTGGTGGTTGTCTATTGGCTTAGTCAAAATGAATTAATCTATGATATACTTACTGTTTTTAGTCATATTGTTCTAGTGTGGACATGAACTGTGCTATGTGATAATAGGTAGTCTTTAGTATACTGTATTATCAGTTGTTACTCAAAAGAGTTTATGAATGATATTCTGGTTGTCCTTTAAGTCTTAAAGTTATGTTTTGTTTTGTTTTACTTCTTATTAAGCATATCTGCTCATTGCCTTGATCTAAATAACTCCTTGATGATATTCTTATGCTTTTCAAAGTCAAAAAGATTGTACAGTAGTGTTTATTGGTTTTGTTATAATTTATGACTTCCTACTCTAAGCAGAGATGGGAATAACGGTGCGGTAAATAAACGACATTACTTTTTTCAGTGACAAGAAATCAATTAAATGACCATTTCCCCCGTTACAAAGCCATTGCCGTTACTGACAATATAAAATGTGCATTACTATAATTAAGAACACTGAAGGTGTTATTATTTATAATAATATGTTGAATTTGATGTCTATCACATTGTCCTACAACAACATTAGTGTACAATGCTTTATATTTATTTTAAAGTTATTTGACAAATTAGATATTTTATTAAGTAAAGCAATAGTTACTTTCCATGGTAATTAGTTACTTTTATAATTATGTAACTCAGTTACTATTTGTGAGAAGTAACTATAACTAATTACTCTTTTAAAGGAACAGCCTCAACACTGACTCTAAGTAAACTGAATGCATTATTAGAGGTATTCATGTACATATAATAAGAGTATTATATGTACTTGATCACAAATAATAAGAGTATTACTTATGATTAAGGTGCACTCACTAACCATATGTATAACCAATAATAGTTAATCGCAAAGTATATTTGCACTAGCAAACCCATAATATACAACATCTGGCTCACAACTTTAGAAGAATGTTTAACAAATAAACCCAAATAAAAACAGAGTTTGAGTATTTTATGACTTGAGGATATAATGCCTAATATACAATTGAAAGAAACATAAACTTAATAATTTAAATAGACGGATGTAAATGGCTGAAGTATTTTGGGGCTTTATTGCTATGGGTGCTGTGTTTCTTTTCAACAGCCTTCAGTGGACATTTTAAAGCAAAGTATTTGTAGTGGAAATAAATGACATTCCTTTACAAATATGGAAACAGGATGTAGGGTTATGTGCAGTGTTTTTATTGCAGTCAATATTTTGCCACTGGCTTTTCTAAAAATATGACTAATCGTATCTTATCTAATCGTAAAAGGAATGTGTGAAATATATATTTAGCTTTTCACCCGAAAAACTGGGCCTTTTTCCTTTTACAGTAGATTAATCACACATATTGTGTTCCAACATTAACCATTTGGTTTCACAGAGAAAGATGCATGTGTGTTCTCCTGAACATAATGGAAAGAATCTATGTATTGCTGCGCATTCATTTCATCCTTGGAACAGACCTGAAATCTGTCTCCTTTACCCACATAATAATCTTCTATCTTAATCTCAGCCTATAAAATAGAGCATTAGCAAATCAACAGATCTGCTCTTCCTTTACAACCACCTTGAAAATTTAAAAAATTGCAACAGCAGTAGGCTTTAAATGCCTTCATTTAAAGTTGAGAAAATGAACATTGAGACCATCTGTTACTTGCTGCTATAAATGTCAGGAAAATCAGACATAAAGTTGTTTGACAAAGTCATGAAAGCTGTGACTTTATATAAAATCATTTCAAAAACAGTTCTATCAGTTCTACAAAAACATCTACTCTATATAAATATCTATACAAATCTATAAAACATGCCATTATCAAACTACATCATGGGATCTGCAAGATTTAGTAAGATAGCTGAAGGGCTAATTTTTATTTTTAGATGTTTTTAATTTATTAAAGAGCCCCTATTATACATTAAAAAGGGTCATATTTTAGTTTTAAGGGTCTTTAACATCAGGTTGATATGCATGCAAGGTCAAAAAACACTTTCATGGTCTTATAATATGCATTTATTTTTACCTAATTATCCCAGTGACTCCCATATGAATCGTTCAGTGATTCATTTGTTCCCAAACCACTCCTCAGCGCAAAGCTAATCTGCGCTGATTGGACCGATGACAGCCTGTTGCGATTGGTCGACTGTGTTCAACACCAGAGTGAAATGCTGATCGTAGCGGCCCTCAAAACATGCTTCATAGTAGTTACTAACACCATAGTACAGACTACCCGGTTCTCAACAGTGCTATCAGGGCCGGCGCGTCCTTGGGCGGCAGAATAGTTTGGACGACGACCGCGAACCCTCAGGTCCTCACTTTCATTCAGACACAAACAGAAGCATGGACACATGCACACTGTGTATGAGTATTAAATTATCTCTTGCATCAACTCTCACATATACAATGTTATGTCAGTTATGAAAAACTGTTTTACACTGTAAGAAATGCTAGGTTTCACACAATTCCTTCATGTTGTCCCAGCACAAATCGATTAAATAAACTTAAATGTTTAAGTGAGTAGTTTGAACAAGCAGCAAAACATTTTTTTGAGTGTATATAAATATTAAAGGGGTTGTCCACAGTGTTTTTTTTAAAGCTTGATTGTGTTTAGAAGAGGCAAAGCAATGTGTGCTCATGCTTCATTTGTAGAAAATCTAGTTATTTTTCATATAACTTTGATTATATACTGCTACTCAGCTAACATGAAAACATGTCATATTTCCTAGTTCCTCCTGAAAGGCCCGCCCTCAAGAGGCTCTGATTGGTCATTGAGTCTAACAGAAAATGAAGAGTTGAACCTCACGCCTGCTCTCTAAAATGAAATCTGACAAGTGTCTTTCACATATATTCGCAATAAGCATGTGTAAGTAATATAAAACGTTCACATAATTTTTGGGAGTTTGTTATTGGAGATGTAGAAAGTACAGAAAGCGGCCGCAGAGACAAACACTGCAGCGCTGGTGAAGATTGTGGCTGTTTACAGCGGTTTAAGGGGTAAATATGAATTTGTAGCTAATTGGTAAAGGTGCCAAACAGCATTTACCATTGTTTACATCCTTGTTTATGTCTTCGCTGCAACATACCGTTAACGCTAGAAATTATGCATGTAAATGATCAATTTTAACAAAGAAAAACACTTAAAGGTTGTGGCTCACAATCCACAGCGTCGGTTGGAGGAGTTTTAACCGAATCCAGCACTGAACTGGGAGAGATTCTGGAAGCTGTCCTTTGTCCAATGCTAGCTATATATTTTTTTATAATTCTCTAGAACATAATTAAAATTAAGCCCAAATACAGAAACAGAAAAAGCTCAGTGGGAATAACAGCGTTTGCGCGGCATTTTAGCTTTCTCTGTTATAACATTACAGCACCTCTGGCCACACCCCTTCACTGCACAGGGTGTATGCGCATGGTGAATGCATGTAACCGGAAGACCCTGTGATCTCACTAGCCCGGATGTTTTTTTTTTTGTAGTCTCCAAACTTTGTTCGCTGTAGGCTTTGCTAAGCTAACTCTGTAAAAGCCAATGTCTCTCTTTGCATTTAACTTTGAGCGTCTTACATTCAGAGATGTTGTTTATGTTCACACAGCTACGTTACACATCAAGTTTAAAATATGATATCGTAGTGGACCACCCCTTTAATGAAATTGCTTATGTATCAGTGTATTAGACCTCTTAATTAGAGTCTCTTCTACATGGTAACAACATGATGTGAATACTTTTTTTAAGCCAGGATAAAAATCACCATGTCAGTAAAACAATTTTACCTAACCTTCTCATGAACATGTGCAGGTGAGAGTGGAGCATTAAAGTTACATTTAAGTGAATTATATTAAATAAATAATATAATAAACAGATTATATTAGGGAAAAATCAGTAACACTTTATTTTGATGGTCCATTTGTGTATTAGTAGACTGTCTGGTTAAAATCTGTTGATACTGTTCTTTCAACAGACATTTAACTGACTAAAAGAAACTTTGCAAGTACATGTCAGCTTACACTATCCCTAACCCCAGCCTAACAGTCTACTTTTAATCTAATGAGAATTGGTTGTTAGTGTAACTTAAGTTGAACAAACGGACCATCAAAATAAAGTGTGACTAAAATCAGTTGTTTTAGAAGCAGCCATGTTAGTTTCTACACTGAAAAAAAGTGATTCAGAGATGATTCTTTGAATTTACTTTTTTCTAAGTGGTTTTAAACAATTAATTTGGACTGAATTTAAACAAACAAATTAAGTTCAACATTGCTAAATTTATTTTGTTGAAATTCAACAAATAAATTGCTTGCAACCATTTTGCAGACATCATTTTTTTTCAGTGTAAACAGTCTGTGGTGACATCAGGGCCGCTAGATGATCTCAGCCCACTAAAGCATGAAATTACCGCACAATAACACATGGTTACAGTTTTTTTACACTTTTTTTGCACGACAGATAAAAACTCCATCAAGGATAAGGGAGATGCTAAAAATAACAGCCATTAGCCCAGTGACACCTCACTCCTGCCAAGCCAAACCGAAGTGTGTATAAACTGCGTCAGATGACAAAACGAAAATGTAAACAGCAGATATGGCCGGAGACTCCATTAGAAAGGAATGATCGGCCTTCCCATGGAGAAAAAAAACAAAACAGAAGGTGCTATGCTTTTCCACTCTTTTTGAGGACGGTGTGGTAGGCATGCAGGCATTTAAGCAATTACAGCTGTTCTTCGGCCAAGCGGTGTGTTTACTGTTCACGATGGGCCTTGAAAACTTTCTTAATAGGGGGTGGAAGAAGGGGAAAAAGCAAACTGAGCCTAACCTTAACATTAATCCTGAAATGAATGTCAAATTTAACAGTCCCCTGCTTTTAATCAAGACCAGATCCTCTCCTTGCTGGGAGATGAATTAGCCTCCGATGGGGGAGGAGAAGAAGGTGAATTTTTCTCTGCATGGGGAGACACTATTCATCTTAAACAGATCCAGGCCAGATCCTCTTGAGCTCTTATATTTTCTGTTCCACTTTGACCTCAGTTAAATATAACTCCTTATAATGTATGACTATAAAACACACAACACTGCTTTTAGGACTCCAAGCTTAGAGGAATACCAGGATCTGGTGCAACACGCTAAAGTAAAAAGACAGGTACAGTATAATAATTTGCTGGCTTTGTTTAATGTTCAGAAGCTAGAAAGTCATGTTTATATACAGTACATATTTTTTTACCAAGCACAGATGAATATAACTATTTTTTCTGATTTCTTTTCTGGATCTGTTTGTACATGTTCATTTTGGTCACACAATCTGTATATTACATAAATTCACAATATTAAATAGATTGTTGCAGTTGTTACTGCAAACTAAACCTAAAATAAGTCATACAGTATCTAATAAAATGTACATGTTAGATGTGATAGAAATTATTAAAAAAACAGCGCCTAAAGCTAAAAACTACATGAAATGACAAAATACCAAAATTACTTTATAAAGAAAAAAAAAAACTGCATTAAAATATTATTAATTTATATTAATAAAAAATGATTTAATAACATTGTCTGGCACTAGTATATAATTACGTCTTTCAAATAAATTAATTCTAAATGGCACTTAAAATAAGCGTTTAACCTATTTGGCTTGTGCATATGTGCAAGAAAAATAATTATTTAAGTTTGAAACATAATATGAATATGACTTTTAGGCCCTGCTTTCACTTGGTACAGTATAAACGTGTTTATCAGTGACCTTATAACAAGTAGAGCCAGCTGAGATGCTTTATAATAATAATAATATTTGCTTACATTTATATAGTGCTTTTCTGGGCACTTAAAGCGCTTGACACGTTTTTTGGGGGGAATATCCTCATTCTTCACCAGTGTGCAGCATCCACTGGATGATGCGACAGCAGCCATATTGCGCCAGACTGCACACCACACTCCAGCTGATTGGTGGAGAGGAGACAGAGTGATGAAGCCACTTATTATATGGGGATGGTTAGGGGGCCGTGATGGATAGAAGCCAGTGGGCAAATTTGGCCAGGATGTTGGGGTTAAACCTCTACTCTTTTTCAAAGGACATCCTGGGATTTTTAGGGTGCATTTACACTTGGTTCAATTACCTGGACCCAACCCAAGTTTGATTGTAGCCCCCCTTGCCACCTTCTCAGCTGGTTTGTGTTCACACTGTCTTTTTTCCTTCTGATCCCCGGTATGCTTGCATCATCAAGCTGCTGATTTATGTACAGCTGTTGCTAGGTGACGGCCATGAAAGCAAAGCACCAAAATGCAGACGTTCACACCCTTTCAGGCGGACTCAGCTACGGGTAATGGGATGTGCACCTGAGTTCAGAAGACACAGTCACACTAACTAAATAAACTGTACTTTGACATCAAATAAACACAGGTGCAGACTAAAAGTGCTAGTGTGAAAGCACCCTTGATGACCACAGAGGTTTAACGCTTCATCTGAAAGACGCCTCTCACCGAGCAGTATAAAGTCCCCATCAATATACTGGGGCGGTAGGACCCACACAGACTGCAGGTTGAGCACCGCAAGATGTTGGCTCCACGTTGGATTTTGGTCACTTTCCAACACAACCAAAAATCAACAAAATATCAACGTCATTTCAGTGTTATTGGACATTAAAATAAAGTTGTCCTTAGATGCTGACGACCTAAATCTAACCTAATATTAATGTCTTATGAGGTTGTATGTCTGCTGGGTCGACTTGTTTAAATGCATCTCTTTTGACCCCCTTTGATCATTGTTTTTGATGAGGTGATGATACACAGGACATGGCTTTTAAACCAATATTGCAGGTCAAATTTGATTCCATCAGTGGGTAACAATGTGAGACAGGGCAACTATTTAGGGCAACCAGATTCAATTTAGTTGACCTTTCTCAATATGAACACCAAGCAGCATTGCTCTGCAATACAGTCTGGCAACATTGCTCAAAAAGTTTCCCCCTGTATCATTACCTTTACAGTCAAGTGTTAGTGAATGAATAACCCCATGTTACACAGTTTACAAGGAGAAGGGAAACCATGCAATGATAAAAGGACATGGATGGCCGCTATATGAATTTTAGTATAATCCACATTTTTATGTATGAATGTTTTGCTGCACTTTACAACAGCATGCCCTACGTAAATCAATGACAAGTTAGTTCTGTATGGTTATGTTTACATGAGAATGATGTAGGCAAAAACGTTTTTTTCTTGCATTTTAAAAAAGTTGTACCTTTACACAACAACAAGTTCAAAGCAATCTGCTTTTACATGTCCATAAAATGGCCAAAAAACTGTATGACTTATTACAGGTCAGTTTAAAGACTATCATCTTGTTATAATTAATATCTGTAGGGAAGTTAATATGTGCCATCGTGCCATGTATGTACTGTATAATTTGCATTGTGTGTATGATGAGTCTCTGCTATTGGTTTGCTGATCAAGTGACAGTACAGACTTGAGCAACAACAAAACTACCATGTTATTGACAACTCTACTCCATTGTTGACTATTTGTTTGTGCGGAAAATAAGACATCAGTGTGCGCAGATCTAAGAAAATCTTAAAGGCATTGGTTAAATGGGGGTGATCATTGTTTGCAGATGTGATGTCTATAGAGTTTGACTATATACGGGGTTCTTTGTATTTCCTGTGTGACCTAATGAAGACCTTATAGGTCGAAACATTGTCCAATAAAATTTTCTTTTGAGAGCTAAAGTGGCAGTGTGCCCATTTGGTTGACTTTTTCTATTTGGTTTGTGCTTGTTTTAAAATCTACATCTGCCACAATGCTTACTAAAATAAAACGTCATTGCTTTCAAAAACTCTCATTTTCAGGTGTTTACACAGACACAACAATGGCAGCAGTTTTAAAAATGTCTGCTTTGTAATAGGGGTGTGAACCTACACTGGTCTATCGATTCGGTTGGGTTACGATTATTGTCATTGTTTCGGTTCAATTCAATATCACAGTGCATTGACAAGGATTTCCATCCACAGCTATATATTTTTTTCTTCACAACACAAGAATTCTTGAATTACACTTTTTAAATATATTTATATGTTATTTGTAATACAATTTTGTCCTTTAATACAAGCAGTCAGATATATTCAATTCACCTGCATTTGTATAGCGCTTTTACAATGTAGATTGTGTCAAAGCAGCTTCACATAGAAGATTATAGTAAATTGAAACGGTGTCAGTTCAGTTTTCAGTGTTTAAGTTCAGTTCAGTTTAACTCAGTTCAGTGTGGTTTAATAATCACTACTGAGAGTCCAAACACTGAAGAGCAATTCCATCGATGCACAGCTCTACAGATCCCAAACCATGCAAGCCAGTGGAAACAGCGGCGAGGAAAAAACTTCACTAATTGGCGTAAGTGAAGAATTTAAAAAACCTCGAGAGAAACCCTTTAATTTTACCTGCTCAAAGAAAACATTCTTTTTGAATGTTTCAAACAAAACTCAAATACATGCACAGAAGACAGCATGAGCATTTATTGCAAATAAACTAATGTAAATATTATTCCGCTGGCTTTTTGAGCGTTGTCGAGTGAGTTGTTAAACGCCTATAATTGATCATTGTGTTCACACACTCAACAGATAGGGCTGTGATTGGCTCTAAAACTGTCAGCTCTGTTCGCCGATAAGTGACGCGGTAACAGTCTCTATGCATGTAATAAAGTGCACATTGTGCAACTATCACAGCTGATACGTAATAGATGCTGTGGAGAAAATTCATTCTACAGGAGAGGAACAGTTACCTTACTAACATGCCAACGGTTCAAAGCTCCGAAGTGAGAGAGAGACAGATAGAGAGAGAGAGCTTTCATTTTTTCCATAGCAGTGAAATAGTGTCTCCTGGTTCTGCTGTACTTCAGTGTCAGTGAAAGACTGTCCAGCAAACTCACATGCAGTGAACTGTGCACAGTACATAGTTGGAGCATTTTAATTATTTGTCTCACCTCGTTCGAATAGTATGCTACCACGACATTGCATATAAGATAGGGTGGTCACGATACTGAAATTTGTTACCAATCAATAGTAAAATTAAAAAAATGTCCATTTGATGTCAAATGTCCACGAACATTTGATCCCTGTTGAGCACGTTCTTGAACACCACTGATTTGCCATTGTATTTCAGGCTCAACAGAAATGACTGTGATTGGCTATGAAGGTCATCAGTTCACCAAACTCACCGCTGTTTACTGTGTGTAACCACAGATACAGGGACACTGGAGTGTTTCAAAGTCACGTCGATCAGCTGGTTTGTATATAAGCTGACATACGTGCGATCCGCTGATGAATCACAGCTTTAAAAATGCTCCAGTGTCCCTGTATCTGTGGTTACACTCAGTAAACAGTGGTGAGTTTGGTGAACTGATGACCTTCACGGTCAATCACAGTCATTTCTGTTGAGCACATGAACACAATGGATAAATCAGCACTGTTTAAGAATGTGCTCAACAGTGCTCAAATGTTTGCGGGAAATGAACGTTTTAAAATTTCAGTACTGATTAATATTGAATTCCAGTATAGTGACAACCCTAATATGAGATAAATGACGTCAGTACTTAATAACTGGTGATGATCTATTAATACTGATACCAAATTGTCTACGTCTGCATCATGGTGCATCGAAAGAACAGTTAAATTTGACACCCATACTTTGTAACCTGTTTTCATATCTATGCATTTTCAGTCCCAAAAATACAGTTGTTGTATAAATGAACAGGCAATAAACACATAAGTTGTTCCTTTTGGCTGTTATATTTAACACCATTAGTCTGGTTATATGCACTATGATGTAATTTGATTGAGTTTTCAACTTCCTCTGGAAGTGGTTGAAAGTGAACCCTTTACATCTGTATTTAGCATCCTCCACCTGTGATGACACTGAAGATTGTAAATATGGCCTTAATTATTACTTTGTATCAAACAGCAAGGCTCATTGACCACAGCTTTCAGAAACTCTAAACACAGTCAGGTAAAGGAAATAGTTACTTACAATGTAAGCTGAGAACAGGGAAAGAGCTGATCTAATATTTGGATGACTATTTGGTGAACTGGTTTGACAGGAAATGAAGTTGTGCTGCAGTGCCTGAGATGTTCTTACTGTTATTAAAGGAAACAGGTCATCTCTGTGGCACCCAGAGAAAATAAAAGTGACCTTCTGACTTGCAGTGTTCCCAGCGAGGAGCAAATAAATGCGGAAAGCCCTGAAGACCTGCTGCTCTTCCTGCTATTACTCAGCATTATGGCCCATGCTGAAACTCGGCCAGTCACAGCCGAGGCAAACATGTCACGAGAAACTCATGAGGCAGGAAGAGACAGACACAGGGGTTCAGAAACTCTGCATGATCTTATGATGGTGAGTAAGAGGGGTCCATATGGGTAAGATGAAGAGGAATTACATGAGATTTGGAAAATGTTAGCATATCTTTTTAATGAAGTTTCTTGAAAACTCGTTTAGTAAGTCTTCTAAAGAAGTAATATAGATTTGTGTGATGTGCAATGCTCTACATATTTAATCTTGAATTAGATGTTGATTGCACACAAGGGTTAGGATAAAATCAAGAACTTATGGGTGGGGAAAAAGTAATATTTGCCAAGAAAAGGAAACAAAAAAAAAGGCCACCAACACAAATGTTTTGCATGAAAATTTGTTATGATTTTCATATTTAATGTGTCTTGGCCAAGGCAGAGGGGCTGAATGAAAATGCTTATTCGCTGCAGTAGGTAGAAAAACAGAACTGAAAAGGAAGTCAAAGAGTTTTTACATCTTTTCAAAGAGTTGTTCAAATGTTTTTGTTTGCTAACACCAAATACTGGAGACATACCATCTGCTATTCATTGTTGTTTAGCAAAATTCACAGTTTGAGTGTTTGATTTTATGCAGTATCACTTGTCAGCAAATGTAAATTTTATGTGAAGGACTTGGTAAAATTAAATGGATGTGATGTTTATATTATATTCTATGACACATGAAACAAATACTTATACTTTTAGCCGGCAGCTAGCTTTCTCCAACTCTCACATGGTCCCCCACTGAAGCTAAGCAAAGCTGCGCCGATCAGTACCTGGATGGGAGACCACATAGAAAAGCTAGGTTGCTGCCGGAAGTGGTGTTAGTGGGACCAGCAGGGGGTGCTCAACCTGCGGTCTGTGTGGGTCTAAACACCCCAGTATAGTGAAGGGGACTCTATACTGCTCAGTGAGCGCTGTCTTTTGGATGAGACGTTAAACCGAGGTCCTGACTCTCTGTGGTCATTAAAAATCCCAGAATGTTTAACACTGGCCTCTGTCCATCATGGCCTCCTAACTATCCCCATATTATAATTGGCTTCATCACTCTGTCTCCTCTCCACCATCAAGTGCTCGAGATCAAGTCCAGACAAGCACGGTGTCACAAAATAGATAAAAGCAATGTAAAATCATTGCCTATAGAATATGCTTATTTCACGCGACCGCCATTTTAAAACACAAAAGCGAGGCTGCGGTGGGAAGAAACCTGGAAGTATTGGATCAGCACTGTAAACATTGCAACAACATGCTGTGTACTACAAACCTCCAGCTGTTGCTGCGACTTCGAAATGCAGATATTGTGTAAACATAACTTTAATATCATTCAGTTCAGTTTAATTTCAACAATTAAAAGCATATTAGGCATCAAACAACATCACAATCTCTTTAAGAGTGATACGCTTAAGTCTCCTCCTAGATTTCAGTTCATGGCAGCAGGTAAATACCGTGAGGACGCTTCCTTGCTTCAGCCTATGTAACCTGGTGAGCGATAAATCAATGCAGTCCTCTGTAGCACACCCTGGTGTTGTCTGTAACAGTGTTGTCCCGGCACTGAAGTTTTAAAAACGTCCATTTCCCGCTAAAATTTAAGCGCCGCTGAGTGCGCTCATAAACAGCTGATTTGCCTTAGTATTCACCAGGGCTCAACAGAATGACTGTGAATGTTATCAGTGCAATGCTCTTCACAGATTGAAAACACACATAGACGGACATTGGATCGTTTTAAAGCCGTGAAGACCAGTCGATTCATCAGCGGATCGCTCGTCTGTGTTTGCACTCTGTTAACAGTGGTAAGTTTGGTGAACTGATGACCTTCACAGCCAATCATAGTAATTTCTTTTGAGCACGTGAACACAATGTGTTCAGCACCGCTGTTTGAGAGCGCCATCAACAAAGCTTAAATGTTAACGAGAAATGTTTTTTTATTTATTTTATTACCGAAATTTGTATCGTAACATGTCTAATATAGTTAAAGATATAGTTAACTCATTAACTTGAGTTTGATGAATGGTATCTAAAACGTGCATTATTTTCCTTAGCTGAAAATTAGGTAAAATATCCCTTTTTATTTTCACTATTCATTCAGAAAGGACTCGGAAGGTGGTGAAATTATAAACTTGTGTCACTTTCTCTTCGCTGATAAGATTTACAGCCAGGTACACAATATTCCTGTATGACTCAGGCGATACTTCTGGGTTTCTTCCCACCGCAGCCTCGATTTCTCTGTTAATAATGGTGCCCTCGTGAAGTCAATCTATACACAAAACATGTCACTCGTATAGTTTTGAATGGGGAAAAGTGTACGGTCAATATGGCGAATACTAGTACAGGAGCCAATCATCAATCGCTATAGACTGACATTTCTCCAAGGGTGAAGCTCAGACCAGACGTATGTTTTTACAACAGTTTTTTATTTTTTAACAAAAGCACTGGAATCTCAGCGAATACTTGCCTCACAGACATACGAGATGTGTCCACATAAAGCTTGGAATCTGTGCTTTTAAATGAACCAAGTGCACTTCAAAACAAAGGTTTTTAGATTTTGTAAGATTTTTGCGAGGTACAGTCCGTCCTGTCAAGCGCACTTGACATGACAGCAGTAACTACTCAAATGCCCACAAACTTGTAAACAAAGAGTTGCTGTCATTTCTAGAGGAGATTCACCATCAAGACCAAGTTGAATAGACAATCATTATCCAGAGGATGATAATGTGTAGAACAGCCATAAATGAGGTTGGTGTCGTGATCTTGTTCCTTTCGAGGATTAAGTATTAGCTCAGGCAATTAAAAAGATGCAGATTTTGTTTGATTCGAACGCTTTGAGACTAAACTTATGAGTCAGTTGTTGATTTATTTATTTTTTGGTGATTCCAAATATGTAATGTAATCATAAGCTTGGCAAACAGTTTTTGAGAGTTTGATGTTTCCCCATTCAGATAGAATGCCTGAGCATACTGCCCGAAAGGCATTTTAAAGATAGCCGCCGAGTAAAATTACTTGCCTTAAAGAGATTTTGATATGATCTATTTACTTTTCAGAACCTAATCAAATTAAATATTCCTTTTCTAACTACAATTAGATTTTACTCTGAAAAGCAACATTCCAATTGAGTTTTTCGGTAACACTTTACAATAAGGTTCATTAGTTAATGCATTTACTAACATGAACTGATCATGAACAACACTTGTACAGCATTTATTACACATAATTCAACATTTACTAATGCATTATTAACATCCAAGTTCATGCTTTTTAACAACTGTATTTTCATTAACTAACGTTAACTAACATGAACAAATGCTGTAGTAAATGTATTGTTCATTGTTTGTTCATGTTAGTAACAGCATTAACTAACATTGACTAATGAACCTTATTGTAAAGTGTGACCAGTTTTCCTTTGCTGGCACTTTCATGATGTTAGACAAAAAAAATTCCAATCTCCTTCTGGAGACATAACTATTAGAAGCACTGACGGTCATCTTTAAAAAAGAAGAGGAAGAAGCAGCTCGTTCCTAACATTCCTTCCATATGTGACAAAGACACGCTGCCTTTAAAAATATCAGAACAAATTATCAGATCTGACCTAGTTTGTGAACTCTAATATTGACCAAATTACCAAGTACAGAATAATGTAGTTCAATTAGCACAGGTTGCACTTATTCCAAAGTATGCAATGAAGCATTATAAGCACTCATCCAAATGGACCATAAGGTTTGAATCAATGGTGACCTTGTAGGGTCTGACCGAGTGTAATGTGAAAGATAAGCGGGGGTCACCGACTTCAGAGATTGATGGCCAGTCAAGCAAGAGCGTGACGCACCGAGACAAAGTGTATTTAATAATGAATGGTGTGTGGTGTGAATAAACAGAGCTGAGGCGAACCTCCACACACACAGACAATCAAAATAACCAGCAGCTAACATCAGTAGAGGTGCATTTACAAGCACAATCACTTGAAAGACAAGAATAAATGCCTGGATTTCAAATTAAAAGTCTTTCTGTGGAAATAAAAAAGGTATACAAGGCTACTGTAAGGGTCCTTTTTATGTATGTACGTAGATGTCCATAATGAGACCCTCCAATCTGTTACTTGATGTACAAACATCGTCTAAACCAGTGTTCCCAAACCTATTCCTGAAGGCACACCAACAGTACACATTTTCAACCCTTTTCTAATTAAGCACACTTAAATCAGCTAATCAGAACATTAGAAGAGACTCCAAAACCCCAAATTAATAGGTCAGATAAGAGAGTCGTCTGAAATTTGTACTGTTGGTGTGCCTCCAGGAACAGGGTTGGCAAACACTGGTCTAAACATCTTAACCCCATTCATTTGTCAGTGTGTTAGTATTAAAAGAACTACACTAACCCATAGATGTATATACCTAAAGCAAGCATTAAATAACAACCCTACCTTGACCTCTCGACTGGTGAACACCTCCACATCCACCGCGCAGGCGATGAGGGTGGAGATATTACAGTCCAGGCTCCTGGAGGGCATGCTGGGCTTACTCAGGGTGAAGGATGTGTGAGGAGCGTGTCTGTACGCACACGCGAGGCTGAGTCTGAATGTTTGGATGTACTGCTTTCCTGCTGTAACTCTCAGACTGTGAGCGCGTGTGCTTGTGTGTGTGTGTGTGTGTGTGTGTGTGTGTGTGTGTGTGTTCAGAGCCTCCGCCTCTTCTCTCTCACTGCATGCAGTGACATCACTGCCTCTTTTTATGAATGCTTGCCTGCCTGAGCTCATTATTATTATTATTATTATTCATACGCTAAGTCTTTTCCATCTAATTTGGTCTGTAGTAGCTGTTTTGGGGTCTAAAACTGTTATTTGTTGCTAACATGTGGAATATATCATACTTTATTTTCTTTCTCAATGCTTTAACCTGTCAATTTATTTTTTTGACACTGATAACATAAAGAAAGATAGTAGAGTGACTCAGCACTGCAGATTTATGAGGATGAAAAAGAGAACCAGAAAAGCAACGAGAGAGAGAGAGAGAGAGAGAGAGAGAGAGAGAGAGAAAGAGAGAGAGATGAGGTTTTGTGTATCTCGGCAAGGCGGATATATTATTAATATCTTAGTCATTTACGTGACATAACTTGGCATGCAACATAAAGGCATTCATAGGGCAGTCTTCTAAATTTAGCATGCTATTTTTGTTTCTGAAGCCTGACATCACTCTGTATTGATTTTTATGTGACACTGTACGACTATAACAGTATTATATTACAATCTACTTGTGTTTAGTTATGCATTACTAAGTATGTGGGCTGATAGCATGTTGTCCATATCTCAGTACTATGCACTTTTCTTTTTTTAACATGCCATCAGGTAATCGTCTGCTAAGATTTCCTAGTATATAAAACTATTACACAGTATATATTACACTGAATGACAGTTGTATTAGCCATTGTGTGGTAAATTATGATATATGATTGTAAAAGAATACACTTTTTATTATACATGTTATGTTAGATTTCTGACGGTATATGGGTCTCAAAACAATTAATAATAATACAAAATAATGAATGAGGGTGACGCAGTGGCGCAGTAGGTAGTGCTGTCGCCTCACAGCAAGAAGGTTGCTGGTTCGAGCCTCGGCTGGGTCAGTTGGCGTTTCTGTGTGGAGTTTGCATGTTCTCCCTGCGTTTGTGTGGGTTTCCTCCGGGTGCTCCGGTTTCCCCCACAGTCCAAAGACATGCAGTACAGGTGAATTGGGTAGGCTAAATTGTCCGTAGTGTATGAGTGTGAATG
>CAIGQZ010034990.1:16404709-16417786 GCA_903798205.1 Danio tinwini | reverse complement strand
ATATATATATATATATATATATATATATATATAAAATATTTACTTTGGTCACATGCTATTTTAAGGTACAATTCTTAATATTAACTTAATTGTTAACTATGACTTTTAGTTCAATAAACACCTAATTTGCTAAAGGTAGTAGTTAAGTTTGCTATTGGGATGTAGAATAAGATCATGTAGAATATGAATTTTATAAATACATATAAACAGCTGATATATAAATAATAGGCAGGTAATAAGCCATTAGTTAGTAGTGAAAATTGGTACTTAAAATAAAGCATTACCTTTTTCTCAGAACTTTGTGACAAACATGCAAAAACAGGTAGCTTTTTTGGCAGCTAGCTTGCTGCACCTCTCGCATGGTCGCCCACTGAAGCTGAGCAGGGCTGTGCCGGGTCAGTATTAAGAAGGGAGACCACATGGGAAAGCTAGGTTGCTGCTGGAAGTGGTTAGTGAGGTCAGCAGGGGGTGCTCAACCTGCGGTCTGTGTGGGTCCTAACGCCCCAGTATATTGATAGGGACTCTATACTGCTCAGTGAGCTCTGTCTTTCAGATGAGGTGTTAAACTGAGCTCCTGACTCTCTGGGGTCATTAAAAATCCCAGGATGTCCTTCAAAAAAGAATAGGGGTTTAACCCCGGCATCCAGGCTAAATTTACCTACTGGCTTCTATCCATCATGGCCTCCTAACCCTCCCCATATCTTAATTGGCTTCATCACCCTATCTCCTCTCCACCAATCAGCTGGTCTGGTGCAATATGGCCGCCGCCGCATCATCCAAGTAGATGCTGCACACTTGTGGTGGATGAAGATATTCCCCCCAAAAAATTGTGCGCTTTGAGTGTGCAGAAAAGTGCTATGTAACTGTAAGGTATTACTATTATTATTTTTTATTATTCTTAAAACAGATTTGCCCCCAAAAAGTAAAACAGCCAAAATTTGGTCTGACATAAACCTGGAATTCTGACTTTTCTATTTCCAATTATGACTTCTTATCTAGGAATTGTGAGATATATTAGCACAAAAGCAAAAACACAATTTTGTTTACAATTGTGAGTATACATCTTACAATACTGACTTTATAAATGACAAAAAAGATTAAAAGGTCAGAATTACATGTGTATATATACGCCACAATTCTGACTTTTTTACATGCAACTGAGTTTATCTCTCCCAATCTGTCTCATTTTATTCTGACAATGATTAGATGCTGTAAATTCAAAATAAAATATATATAAATAAATACAAATTAAAATTGTGTGAAAATTTGTATTTAGTTTTTTTTTATATATATATATACTTAATGAGTGGCACTAGGATGACAAGCTTCCTAAAGATATATACATTTAAAGAGATCTAAAAATTTCTAAATCAGCTGGTTGCCACATTTGTCAATCCTCCAATCAGCACTCAAAATATCACACCCGACCACTCATAATCCAGATTATAAATGCATAAAAAACAAGGTCAGAATGGGAAAACCAGTTTGAATGGGGACGAAAACCGATATGATGGGAAATGTCAGAGGCCGTCCTAAGTGAAGCATGCTAAAAGACTCCAGACAGTCGAGTCATCACATTGTCTGCACCAGATCGTGTTTGCTTTTCCAGCACTCCACAATGGACCTGTGCGAGTATGTTACATTGTGCATTCTCGGTTTTATCAGAGCAAGTCAATAAATGAACAGCTTAAACAGCTGTGGCACCAGGGCAACCTTGAGAGGGGAACTGGCCTCACTACATAACACCTGCTGCAGAAAAGCCCAGATGGAAACTGCTAATCTGAGTGGGCTTGACTATAATGGATGGACATGAGGCTCCTGGTATAAACGCCAATTGGGCTGGCTGATAGCGACTGTGTAAATGGCAGGAGGGTCCTTGAGGATGACAAGGCTAGAACAGAGTAGTACATTGTGAGATGCCATGAGACTTTTTTAATTAAGCGGAGAGGACAGACACGACAACGCCATCAGTAACACATACACACAGACATACTGCTGGATGGAGTAGATGCTGCAAAAAAAAAGTTTATACTGCAAAAAATGCTTTTCTTACTTCGAACTTTGTCTTGTTTCTAGTCCAAATATTGTCAAATTCTTAAATCAGGAAGCATTTTCTAGACAAGCAAAAATAGTGTCTTGTTTTAAGAAATAATATGCTAAAACTAAGTGAGTTTTTCCTTAAAATAAGCTAAATAATCTGCCAGTGGGGTAAGCAAAATAATCTTATGTCAAAAGGAAAAACAAGATTATTTTGCTTGTTTTAACCCTCTGTGGTCTGAGGGGATTTTGGGGCCCCTAAGATGTTCTGACATGCCCTGACATTTGTGCTTATTTCAGCTACTTATTACATAGTATCGGCCAACATGTATTTTATTTGTATTCAGCACAAACTGTGAAACAATACTATGTGAGAAATATTGTAGGTACATGCTTGTGTTTTTTTATATAATATATTTTTATATAATATAAAAATGTTATGCGTGGTTAGTAGGTTTTGGAGAAAAAATGTAGCTGAAGTAAGGGCCAAAAAAGCACACTGAATGGCCCTGAATAAGACTTGAGTAACCAGTCTTGTAGGCTATACTATTTACTTCACAATTATGTGAAAATTATTCTGTTCTTTCATTGAAAGAAAACATTACAAAGATTTAAATTTTGTCTGTTTTGGGTCAGCTCAGCTGTATGCATGCGAGTGACAATGGTCATGAATAATTCACACCTGGAGAGACAAAAGACACTCCCCACTCGCTAATATTCACCCACCAAGGGCATTGCGAAGCAATGTCTAGCTGCAAAAGCTAGCCCAAACTAAATGCTTGTTGTATTACTTGCTGTATTATGACCATGTAAATACTTTGGGTAAACAATGTATGTGCACTTATACAGTGTGCACAAAAATATATATTTGAAATGGTATAAAACATGATTGCAAAACGGTTGTAATGACAACTTTCTTGTGCATTAATCCAGCATTTAATAATAATTTCTGAATGACTCTGAAACACTGAAGTAGCGTTATGACAAAAGCTTTAAACACAAGAATAAATAATATTTTAAACAGATTAGATGTGCTCCAATATTAGGAACATTCAAATCAAGACTGAAAACACATCTGTTTAGCTGTGCCTTTACTGAATGGGCACTGTGCTACGTCCGGCAGATCGCACTATTGTGTCTTTCTCTTCTTTTAAGTATTTTAGAACCTGTTTTTAACACATTTAATCTGTTTTAATCTGCTTTTAATCATTTTTATTCTTTGATTTAATTTTTCTTATACTTCTCTCTTTTATTCCTGTTTATGTAAAGCACTTTTGCCTAAATAATTGCAGCCTTAGTTAACTCTTTCCAAACTTTGACAGCTTCACCTACGGTAAAATAAAAATAAATAAATAAATAAATAAAAAGTCAACATCACATTTTGTCAGTCGTACTGACACACTGCATCTGAAACTTTAGCTCGTTGTAAAAACTTTTTTTTTGCATCCGAAAATGCACTTTTAGAGGTATTGCCAGGTTCTGTTCAGGATTTGTTTGCGTATGTAAATGTGTGAAGTATCACAAGCAATGTATCAAAATTTCACTGATTTCCTGAAATAAACTTGCATTTCAGGATAATCATAGCGCAGATCATTGATCTCTCCTTCCAATATATGCAGTATTGGATGAACACAATATGCAGCCTATTCCTCTTGCTTTTCTACTTTGGAGAAGAGAGAGGAGAGCAAAGTATCACTGATTGAACTGACTCCGAAATGTTTTACGATTTTTCATAATGGATTACCTAATACGCATTGGACTTGTGCAGGGTTTGTCTACGTGAGAAAAAAACACAGAAAAATTCAGACTTAAGTGTTACTAATATAATATATATGTAATTAATATATGCCCTCCCAATATATGTAAATATTATCCACCATTTACTTAAGCTCCAGTTTTTCCGAACCTGAATGTGTTTCTTCAATACAAAAGATATTTCGGAAAATGTTTGTATCTGGACACTTGACAGTAACCACTGTCTTTTATAGTAAGAAGAAAAATACTACAAAAATCAATGGCTAGCTGTTTTGGTTACCAATATTCTTTAGATTATCTTCTTTTGTGTTCAACAGATGAAAGAAACTCATATAGGTTTGTATGAGTAAATGCTGACAGGATTTCCATATCAGGGCGAGCTACCACTGAATAATGCTTATTTAAGGAAACTGTGACTTGCGAAACGATTCAAAATGCTATCTTTCCACACCATTTTTTCCTCATTCGTGTCATGGAAATGATGTTATGATTAGTCTGTGGGAATAGTTTTCTGTCTGTCATAAAATCTTCCATCCAATCTGGAAAGTGTTTGGTCAGTTTTCACCATGCTCTCAGCTGATATTTTCTTCAGTTGGCCATTTCATTTTAACTCAACGGTTTGCAGTCTCTACACACTAAAAGAGTCATCATTTGCAGTATGCTATCTTTACACTTTGATCCCTCACTGGACAAATGTGATCAATTCTGCACACTTAAGCATGTTTTCCAAAAACAACAAGCCAGAGGTGTCCTAAGGTCTACGCTTTCTTAACATCTATATCTTTCGGTTTAAGTAATGGTCAACAATCTGATCAAAAGTTCATACTGCAAATATATATAGGTAAACATACAATTTCATAACATTTATAGTGCATAATGTGCTTTTAGAAGATTGTAAAGCTTAAAGGTGTAATAGGTGAAAAGTCTAAAGTGTCTTGAAAAATATCTAGTAAAATATTATTTACTGTCATCATGGCAAAGATAAAATAAATCAGTTATTAAAAATTAGTTATTAAAACTATTATGCCACTTAGACACTTCAGATGCTAGAAAGCATTTGTTTGGTCAGAAGATCTAATGAGAAGCTGTAATGCGATAGAGACTTGCACAAAAACTAAAAATAACATTTGGCTGAACTTGATGTTCTGAATGAATGAAGCTGTGGATTGAATTTGAAAGGTTAAAAAACAAGTCCATGCTCTTTACAAGAGTTGCAAACACATTGTAAAAATTCATTTCATGCCAAACAGGATATAGGAGTTCAAAAGGAAACAGCAGATCATGTGGAAAAGCACACAAAAATCACTAGTGGACACTTACATACAGTCCCACCCAAAATATCTGCAGTCTTTTCTAATATATGCATACTATATATGCGACCCTGGACCACACAACTACTCATAAGTAGTTGTTTTTTAAATTAACATTCATAAATCAACTGAAAGCTGAATGAAATATGCTTTACATTGATACTTTTCATATATTTCTACATTTCCAATATACTGTACAATTATTTAAAAATCTGGAATCTGAGGGTAAATAAAAAATAGAAATACTGAGGATATCACTGTCTAAATGAAGTGCTTAGTATTGCACATTACTAATCAAAATCTAAATATGTTTTTTAATATACAGAATAAATCTCCTTACAGTATGAAATTTACAAAAGAAATCATCATGGAACTTGATCTTTACTTAATGTTCTAATAATTTTTGGCTTAAAAGAAGAAACAAATTTGATCCAGTGTATTTTGGGCCATTGAATTAAAAATAAAATATGTGTGCAAAACAGAAATTGCCTTTAATGTGTGATAAGACTGAAAAGTGATCATAAACAACCATTGTATCAATTCAAATGAGTAGCGGCTTGTACCCGGAAACAGTATTCCATACATCACAACTTAACAAGCGAATAGTATGTATATGTATATTAGGTGGGGCTACATCTTATTTAGCAATGTGGACGTAAGCTACTTTTTGCAATTGTTAGAATTCTGATTCATTTGTCTCTATTAACAACTGGCAGTAAATAATCATTGGAAGTACTGAAACGAAAACTACTGTAATTGTGCTTCAAACCAGCATGTTTATGACAATACATTAAGCTTAAAGTAATATAATAAGAAAAGTACAGTTTGCAACATCAAGCAGCATAAGCTGTTGTGTATGGCTAAAGCCTGGTTTATACTCGACACATCCGTTAGGTCACTTAAGTGCGTGCGGCGAACGTGACATCATCAATGTATTTGCAGAGGTTCGCTTTGGGTGCGCACAACATGATTTCGGCTGGCGGAGCGCAGGTTTTAATTTTGAGACTCGAGCAAACAGTTTGCGTACTGCTGCATTTCTGCATCTTTATGATCTGTCCATGCGTGATCATAGGGATAACCAGATGACCAATAATTATTGGCAAGAAATTGCAACAGCTGTGGGAAAGAAGGAAAGTTTTTGTAAAAAATTTAGAAAAACCTGAGGGATAAGTTTATTAAAACCAAAAAGAGAGGCCATGGCAAAAATGGAGACCCATGTGGTTTAAAGAAACCATAACAAAATATGTTTTTCCAACATTCATAGGTTTTCCACTGATGTAGATATTACAATTTTTTTATTTAAAACTATTTAATATTTACAAAACTAAAATGAAGTAACAATTTATTTCTTTGATAACTGGAAAAGTATATTTGAACCTATCGGTTTACAACATACTGATGCCCTGTTTTTCTAGGCTTCATTGGTCATAATGGTCAGGAATGTTGGACCATTATTGCCTTTTACCATATAAGTAGAGGACAAACTAGCCAGACAGAAATGCGTGGATTGTTGAGTGTATAAAAAAAGTCTTTACTTTTTAGATTTTTAGTAAGTGTATTTTTTTTTGCTTTTTATTCTTGCCATAATAAAGAATATACATGTAGAGTAACCATTGCTCTGTTGTCATTAACATTTTAATAAACTTTAAAAGGTGGAACTGTCTGAGTTATAAACAAAAGCAAGTAATTCATCAAAGTTTAAATAAAAAAAAAATCTTGAATAGTTACAAAATTCTTTATAATCATTAAATATTAAATAAAAAATAATTTGTTTAAAAATCTTGAATGATAGTGATGATATGACGTAGTTCCGGAAACTTTCTACTTTTATGTTTCTCCATCTGACTTTACGGTGGGTTTCTTTTGACTGCCCCCTGTCATTTTAAAGAATATCACAACGGCGAACACGTCAAGTATAAAAGCCTTGTCCATTTCGTGAGGTGCACGCACAGTCAGCGGAGGTATAAATCAGGCTTAAAAATGAATGGAAGTGAATGAGACTGCAAGTCTTGACATGCTTAAGTTACAATGATAAATCAGGTAGATACACTCAAACAAATGAAATTTGCTGTTTGTTTAAAGTACTTATTTAAATTGAGTTGAAACAACACATTTTTTTTAGTTTTTGGGGGGACAACTTAATTGTTTTATGTTCAATCCACTTAAAATTTGTAGAAACTAATAAGTTACCTTAATTCTTTCATGTTGTTCCAACACAATTCAATTGAGTGAAATTTTTTCTTTTTTTTTACACTGTAGGTCATAGATATTCTGCATTTTAGTTCGCGAAGGTCAGAGAATTTTACATTTGCCTAGGATCCATGAAAAAACGAACACGGCTAAATGCAGTTGCTGTGCCACAACGTTGGTGGCTGCAGATGTTTAGCAAACAGATTAGCATGGACAAAATGGGATTAATTTATTGCTTGAGGACCTTGTCATGACTTGTCTGGAAAGGACATAGTGTTAAGCACACTCTGGATCAACAGGTATTCATTCAGAACATCAGCACTTTGTTCACTTACACATGAACTAATTATTTGTTGAGCAAACAAAAGATTGACCAACATTCGCTCTTCAACTAGCTCTGAATAAATGACTATAGAAATCGCGTTTGTTCTACTATATCTACTTAAGTTGTATGATATACTGTTTCTGGATGACTATTGTTTACATTATCACACATTAAAGCGACTCTTCTACAAAACTATGATATAAACTACAAGATGCGTCCCAAATTGAGCAAACAAAAGATTGACCGACATTACCTCTTTAACCAGCTCTGAATAAATCATGATAGAAATCGTGTTCTTTCTACTATTTTAGCTTGTAAAGTAGTGATGTATGATATACTGTTTCTGGGTGACCATTGTTTAGTCATACACTATCACACATTAAAATGACTCTTGTGCAAAACCACGATATAAACTACAAGATGTGTCCCAAATCTCATCATTCTTGGCCATTTTGTAGTACAAATAGTATAAGTAGTGCATTTTTAAAGAAATATTACAGATACTTATTAAACCCATAAAAAGAAGTGTGGAAGATGCACTCAATGGCCGCAGCTTTGTTCACTGTTTGCTTACTTTATGGCAGGGCTATTCAATTAGTTTGTCATGGGGGCCAGTTCATGAAAAGCATCCCAAATGAGGGGCCGGAGAGATATGACTTTTCAATATGAATGATGATGCAACTGCATATAAGAGCCCATATGTTTTACTTTTGCTCCTTAAGACACCCACGTTGGCTTTTTCTACATTAAAATGTTAATATATTGTATTTTAAAACTACATAATATCAGTGCATTGTGCAATGTGGCTTTTTTAACAAACATTTAAATGTTGTACTTCAAAGCACGATAAAAGCAGTGCATTTTGCTTAAGTAGGCTTCTTCTACATTCAAACTCATTCATGTGTTATGTTTTGAACTGCATAATAATTAGGAATGCAGGGATTATAGGTTTTGGTTGTACGATTCCAAAGAATAATCACGGTTTCATGGTTATCACGTCTAATGTAAATTAACTGCTTTTATCATCTGTGTTCATACATACATAATCAGTTTAATAATAATAAATTGTCTAACATACATTTTGTTTATATTGCACTGAAAGCCACGCACAACTCTTATCGCTAAGCCGCGAGCACGTTGCTCTGCTTGTGCTTACATATTGGCATTTATTCTTACATTAGAAATAAACTTGCACGTGATATGTGAACGGCCCGTGGCTATAGTTAATTCAGTGTGTGTGCGTATTGGCCTTGGTGTACAAGCTTGGAACTAGTGCACAGGTGGCATAACTTTGTTTCGTTGCAGCAGTTTCGTTCCATGCAACAGAATTGCTGTGTAGAAAAGCCTTTACGATTAATTAACCGTGACGAATTAAAGCGCAGTAATTTGTGAAATTGGCTAATCGTTGCATCCCTATTAACGATATCAGTGCATTGTGCAAAAGGGCTTTTCTACAAACATATCCAATTGTTTTCGGGTGTTCACGCCACTTGCTTAATGTCACATGCCTCTTGCTCTGCGCAGCCTTTAACTGCAGCTCGTACTGTATTGAACAGACGCACGTTACTTCATAACTATAGCGGACGTTTTTCAACTGAACTAAATTTACTTCGGATGTCTTAGTCACACTAATTGGAGGGCCGGAACAAATTGCCTCGGTGGCCGAGTTCAGCCTGTGGGCCGCTAATTGACTAGCCCTGCTTTATGGATTGCTGGATATGAAGGTTGGATTACTTTAATAATTTTGCATTGTGCAAACAAAAATCCTCGTACGTAAGTGATTTATTGTACTATTTGGTAGTTTGGTCATTTATTTCACAAATTTGGAAACCATTAAACATTTTCTGGCAAAGGGTTGTAATTTATGTTTAGTAAAAAAATGTTGGCCTTCCATTTGGGATGACACTAAACTCATACACCACATGGTTGAGCGTACAAGTGAAGAGTTCAGATGCAAACAACTCTAAGTGCCAGTTTTCTGCAAATTTCCAAAGAAAATGAGCATTATTCTTATCCTCCTTTGTTTGTGTTGTGTTATTTCACTTTGAAGACCATGGAAAGGACTTATTAATTGCCATAAAAGTGAAATTGCTTAACCTACAAACAGGAGCCTGATAAAAAGCTCATTTTAAAAGAAAATTTATATAGACGGCATATAGAAGTTGATGCAACCCAGGCTCATTCTGAAAACGTACCGTTATATACATTTCTGGAGGGCGCCTAATACGTCCCTGGAGGTATGCTTTTTTTTTGTTGTTGCAGTTTTTGTTTTCGTGAATCCACCAGAGGCCGCTGTGTACTCTTTTTGTGATCTCAAATTTCTCCCTCGAGTGCCATTTGCACCTGCTGTTCTCGCGTAAATCCACCAGATGCCGCTGTCGACTGATTGACTGACTGACTGATGGACTGATGGACTGACCCACCCTCCTTCTTCTCTAAACCCAACCAATAGTGTTTTCAAAAGCACCGGTTGACCAGCTTCCCTTAACCCAACCGACAGTTTTAAAAAGCAATCCAAAAAAAGAAAAGCCCTTGCCTGATTTTTACCACTTTTTCAGATTTTACCACATTCTCACCCTGTTATTTACTTGTTTTTTTTATTTTTTGGCTTCTGTTTTTATCTTACCAGCTCTCTTGGACTATTCTTCGCCGCACTCAAACCCTGTCATAGTGGTCAACACTATGGATAGTAACATTAAAATTCACATTGGGTGACATCAGACAGATTAAGAGATCATGTGACATAAACACGGAGTCTGACTAAAAGTGATGCCGCTTGTCCCTTAGTCATCCATTACTTTCCCTCATTCTCTCCGTCTGTCTCAGGAATTGGACAAACACTACAGGTGAGGAATAGCAATAGCTCTGGCAGGATTCAGGGACTCTAAACCAATCTATCTGGGCTTTGTTATGGAAATGCTGTAATCCCCAGTTCCCTCCAGCACAGCACTGAACACGCTCTGCAATAAATCCACATACTCAGAGTCAGCACACAGACGCAAATACACAGTATGCAAAAAAAAAAACACACAAAGTCAGATTGGCAGAGAAATGCAATAAAGTGGTAAAAGTAGATGATGACAGATAGAGTGCAGGATACAGCGTAGTATATGCAGCTCTGGAAAAAAAAACAACACTTATATTGTTATAATTAATTCTCTGGATAATTAACAGGGCTGAATGCATACAAGTTGATCAAAATTCACAGAAAAGATTTAGAAATTAATTCAAAATTTGATACAGAAATCAAACATAATAGCTTCGACCAAAAATAAAGCCAAACTAGTAAAACAGCATTAATAACAATAATAATTATAATAAAAATTCATTCATTTTCCTTTGGCTTAGGCCCAGTATGAATTTTAACCCTTAGCCCTTCCCCTTGTTTTGCGCGTTCCCGTCAAGGGGTAGTAGTGTCCCAATTCTCTTTAGCTTGAAGGTGTAGGGCTAAGGGCAAGGGGTATACACCCCTTCGAACGAAGATTTTTCTGGAGCACACTTGAAACGGAGGGGTAAGAAAATTTCCCAGAATACACCTGCCACAACGGCAGTTTCACTGCACCCGGAAGGAGATCCACAAAATAGTATTTTTGTCATTATTATGAATTTTTACAACAAACAAACATATGTTTTAATATATTCAAAACCGCGTTTATGTTTTACCGCCACCCCCCCCCCCCCCCCAAATTTCGCGATCTACAATCCATAATCATAAGTCCTTTACAGCAGTCCCTGACACTCGAACACCCTGTCAGAGCAGTCTAGTGGCTGAAAATGAGCTTTTTACAGTGTCTGGGATAATGTTAATGTTGTTTTTGTGTGTTTACATAGATGAATACGGCTACTGTGTAAATACACAGTACAGTTACGATCTTATTGCCACATTAGATCATTATGATAACATAATATATGCCTTCAGTGATGTCCTAAAGATAAATACCAAAAAAAAAACACAACTGGAATAACTACAGCAGTCGCGATCGTCTGATCTCATATGAAGCAAGAGATTGCGATGACATATGATGACGTGTGCAGGTGTTGAAGTGCTGTCTTAATTCTTAGGGGTAAATTTTGAAGCCCATTTTGAAGGTGTAGGGGTACAAAAATAGAATTGGGATTGGGTCTTAGTCTCTATTTCAGAGGTCACCACAGCGGAATTAACCACCATGTCTTTGAACTGTGGGGGAAACCTTAGCACCCGAAGGAGAACATGCAAACTCCACACAGAAACGGCATGTAACTGAGGGAGGCTTTCACAGAGGAGCGAATCCAAATACAGATGTATTTAACAGAATAGGCAGGCAACGGTCAACACATGAGCAATCGGGTTCATACAGATAATCCAGAAGTCGTCATTAATGAACAGGCAAATGTTCAAAAACAGAGAAAGGTAAGATAAATAAGGAACAAGGCTAGGAACAGATTACATAAAACATGACAGGGATCAAAGAACACGACTAGACATATGCTTTATAATGAAACGTTTTGTAAAATTACAGGTTCGTTTGACTAACAAAGCAAACAAATAACACTCAGCTATGTGTGTGAGCAAATGTGGTGTATAAATAGTCTGTGTAACAAGTCCTTGAGCAGCTTCAGCTGTGTTTGCAATCAGACAAGATTAGGAACCGGTGTGCGTGCGCGATGCATGCTGTGATTTGTAGTCCATTTGGTAGCAGAGTTGTAGTTCTCCAGCAATCCGCAGTAGCTAGATTGCTGGTGACTGTAACACGCCAAATGACCCAGCTGAAAGTCTAACTAGCGACTTTCTTGCTGTGATGCTAACCACTGAACCACCATGCTGCCAGTAATAATAATAAATATTCATTGAGCACCAAATCAGAATATTAGAATGATTTCTGGAGTATCGTGTGGTTTAATTGTTGAAACTTCAGCTTTGCAACACATTAATAATATTCAATAATATTTCATTTAAAATATATTCAAACAGAAAATAATTTATTAAAATTTTTTATAATATGTAAGTAAAAATTTAATATTAAAGAATAAAAATTAATCAACATTAAAGTGTGTATATATACAGTTGAATTCAAAATTATTAGCCCTCCTGTGAATCTTTTATTATTTTTCAAATATTTCCCAAATGATATTTAATAGATTAACACATTTTTCACAGTATTTCCTATAATATTTTTTCCTCTGGAGAAAGTCTAATGTGGATTATTTTGAATAGAATAAAAGCAGTTTTTGATTTATTTATTTTTTATTATTATTATATTATTAGCCACCTTAAGCAAACTATTCTTGATTGTCTACAGAACAAACCATCATTATACAATGATTTGCCTAATTACCCTAACTTGCCTAATTAACCAAATTAAGCCTTTAAATGTCACTTTAAGCTGAATACTAGTATCTTGAAAAATATCTAATGAAATATTATTTACTGTCATCAAGGCAAAGATAAAAGAAATCAGTTATATGAATATGTGTGTGTGT
>CAIGQZ010034990.1:16393556-16404309 GCA_903798205.1 Danio tinwini | reverse complement strand
GCGTGCGTGTTTGTGTGTGTGTGTGTGTGTGTGCGTGTGTGTGTGTGTGTAAACACATACAGACTTCTTTATAAATTATTCTCTGGCAGTTTATATTAGTGTATTTGTATATCAGTGTCAGTGAGTATGTTGGTTTCAGTGGAAGTGTCCATTAGAGGAGGTCAGGAGTCACTGGAATGGCATCTGAAATCCTCCATTATGCAGGAAGCTTTGCATTCAGAGCACAAAATACTGTACAGGTGTTGAATACTTAGTATTCGCTGCTTCACACAGACATACAACACAGATGTCACTGTTCTCTCAAAATAAAGTCGCAGATAAGCTGATTGATAGAATTCTCTTACTTTAAATATGGAACAGCAAAACTAATTTACATAAACAGGTAGTAATATCAAAAATCTAGTTCCTCATGCACTGAAAATCCTCAATTGAAATATGTTGCAGATTTGTATCATTTTTAAGACTTTTTCCTAACGTGTTTTGCTTGATCAGACGACTTTTTTTTCATTATGAAATGGATGGTGCTGGTCTTTGATTGTGGTTGGTTGAGCTTGATTAAAGCTGATGTAAATAACTCTACAAACACACACCTGTGACCTCATTTCATTAGTATTACTGGGCCACCTCGTCTGTGTGTTTGCTGCAGTTATGTCTATTTCGCTTTACAGCAAAGTTCATTCATTCATTTTCGGCTTACTCCCTTTATTAATCTGTGGTCGCCACAGTGGAATGAACCACCAACTTATCCAGCATATGTTTTATGCAGCGGATGCCCTTCCAGCTGCAACCCATCACTGGAAAACACCCATACACTCTCATTTACACACATACACTAAGGACAATTTAGCTTACTCAATTCACCTATAGCGCATGTCTTTGGACTTGTGTGGGAAACCGCAGCACCCGGAGGAAACCCACGCAACATCCAAGAAAGCCAAATAAACTTCCACACAGAAATGCCATCTGACCCAGCCAAGGCTCGAACCGGTGACCTTGCTGTGAGGTGACAGCGCTACACACCGCGCCACCCTTCAGGAAAGCTTTATATTATTTTTTTAATGAAGCATGAGAGACTCCTGTGGATGTTCTATATGCTTCAGTCAGGCCCTGTTGTGATGTGAGTGCACATATGTGGATGTTATTAATATTAATTAACCCCTTTCTGTTTCTGGCATGACTCTTCATGTGCATCGACTTTCAGTGTATTTATATAATGTGTTCTTAACCCGATAACAAGCCGACAACTTGTGGCAGATTTAAGCACATCCAGCCACAAGTATTTTCTAGAAGTGGAGGAAGAATTGTCTCATATTCTACATTTTTCTTGAGCCAAGATTTGTAAGAAAAAATATTTAAAAACATTTTTTTTTATTTGGTTTAAGAAATGATGTGGTAGAAATGTCTAATATGAGAGAACAATTGTGATCCTGGACCACAAAATCAGTCTTAAGTTGCACGGGTAGTGTATATTTTGGCAATAGCAAAAATACATTATATGGGTCAATTATAGATTTTTCTTTTATAGCAAAACATTTTAGAATATCAAGTAAAAATAAAAATCATGTTCCATGAAGATATTTTGTACATTTCATACAGTATAAATTAGTCCAAATATATATTGACTAATATTGATAAGTAATTGATAAGTAACTAATAATTAATATTGATTATTCATTCATTCATTTTGCTTTGGCTTAGCCCCTTATTTATCAGGGGTCACAGCAGAATTCCAGCATATGTTTTATGCAGCGAATGCCCTTCCAGCTGCAACACATTATTGGGAAACACCCATACACTCTCACATTCACACACACACACACACACACTATGGCCAATTTAGCTTACCCAATTCACCTACTGTATTTCATTCTTGAAATGAAAACTGGAGCACCTGGAGGAAAGCCACACCAATAGGAGAACATGAAAACTCCACTTAGAAATGCCAACTGGCCCAATGCGGGACTCGAACCAGCGACCTTCTTGCTGTGAGGTGACAGTGCTAACCACTGAGCCACTGTGTCGCCCTAGTATGGATCAATAAGAGATTAATATTCACTATTTTTAAGGCGATTTTCTCAATATTTTGAAGCCTTGAATTAATTTTGAATTCTCAGATCCCAGATTGTTAAATTATTGTATCCCTGCCAAATATTGTCCGATCCAACAATCCATTTCTTTGAAAAATCTATTTATTTAGCTTTAGGTGATGTTAAGATTATGTATAAATATCAATTTGTGATCCAGGGTCAAAATTAGTTGGAATACTTTTTATGTTTTATTCAAAATCATCACTTAAAATGTGTTAATTAATAATAATAATTATTATTATTATTTATTATTATTTTTATTATTTTATTGTAATTTTTATTTATTGTATTTATTGTAATTATTATTTTATTGTAACATTTTAACAAATAATGTAAAACGTACATATAAATGATAAAATATGTGATTTCATCTTATTTTTTATGTATTATTTCTTCTGAAATATAAAATACTCTAAGTGAAATGTATGGATTCTTGTATTTTGGCACTACTCCCACCACAGAATAACCAAATGTTTTTAATGCTGTCTGGTAAATGTGGTTATGAGTTTGAATGTTTCAATAAATTTCAATAAACTGACTTTTGGTAGTCAAAAAAGAGACAAATGTGTGTGGGGAAAGATCTCTCTATACACGCTAAAAAATGCTGAGTTGTTGCAACCCAATGTTGGGTCAAATATTAGCAAATATTATTTTAGATTCCGCATTTATTTTTAGAGTGTATTGTGTAAAAATAGTTCCATTGTATAAGGCATGTTTTGAACGTAGGAAAGTTTGATTTGATTGTGTCATAATTTATATCATATCGCTGGAAAAACAGTCCTTGACAAAGTAACATAATTACATATACATGGTGTTTTAATAAATGTATTGTGTCGTAACTCAATAAGCCCTGTGAAAATTAGATTGTGAAGTTGATTATTATTTCATTATGTTTTACAAAAGGAAAAAAATTAATTCTTTTTAGTATTCTCATGGTTAACAGACATTAACACGTGTGCACTCACACATTTACACTCTATTTGTAAGCCCTTTTATTATTCGATATAACTAAAGGAGAATCAGGTGTCCAGATGTCCTTTATTTCCTCTCTGGATGTGTTTAATTTGATGAAGCAGATAGTGTTCCTGCGTCCGCAGAGAGCAGCCGGAGAGAGCAGATTATTAGTTTAAACTCCAACCACCTGAATACACTGTGTGTGTGTGTACCTTGTATTCATCACATTGTGGGGTCCCAATGTCCCCACAACTACATGTGTAGCAATACTAGCCGATTATGACCCAGTTTTCCCCACAATTATATGTGTAGCGTTACGATTAAAATTTGACCCAATGTCCAAACAACTACACATGTCCTCACAGCTATATGTGTAGCAATACTAGCAAATTTTGACCCAATGTCCCCACAACTATACGTGTCCTCACAACTACTGTATGTCCTCACAGCTATATGTGTAGCAATACTAGCAAATATTGACCAAATGTTCCCCACAACTATACGTGTAGCAATACGAGTACATTTTGACCCAATGTCCCCACAACTATACATGTCCTCACAACTACTGTATGTCCTCACAGCTTTATGTGTAGCAATACTAGCAAATTTTGACATTGTGGGGACATTTTCAACTCATAAATCATCCAGGATTATGTATTTTAAAAAGCATGTTTTCTGTAAGAGTTGGGTTTTAGGGCTAGAGTTGGGGTAGGGGAACAGAAGTGTGTGTGTGTGTGTGTGTGTGTGTGTGTGTGTGTGTGTGTGTGTGCACGTGCGTGCGTGCGTGTGTACCTTGTATTCCTAACATTGTTGGGTATGTGGTACACCAAGTATGTGTGTTTCTCTGTGTGTGTGTTTGTGTGTGTGCACGCAGCAAAAGATGGACATTAAGGGAGGTCTTTAAATTTAAAGTCTATATAGTATAGAAATGGGAAAGTCCCCATAAAGATTGCTGTACAAGTGTGTGTACCTTGTATTCCTAATGTTGTGGGGACCAAATATATATATATGTGTGTGTGTGTGTGTGTGTGTGTGTGCAGCAAAAGTTGGAGATAAAGAGAGGAGCTTGTGTGGGGCCTGTCTGGAATGATGATCTGATGTACTCTGACCTTATGGTTAATATTGAGGGGAAAGACAGAACCTTTTGAGATTCTTAGTGTGTGTGAGGGATACACACAGATTTAGGATATGTAGCATACTAATAGGCCTGCAGTATGAACTTTGTTTTTGCTTGGACTATAATAAATACTTATATGATATGATGTGATATGGTTATCATATTTAACTAAGATTAATTCTAAATGAGAAAAAAACAACAACTAAAAAACTGTAATAGCCTAAATTACATTCTTCATTCATTCATTCATTCATTTTCCTTTGGCATAGTCCCTGATTTGTCAGAGGTCGCCACAGCGGAATGATCCACCAACTACTCTGGCATATATTTTACACAGGGGATATGTAAATTATGTACAAACCTAATAACCAAATTTATTTCAGCTGGTTGACATTTCCATTTAGTTTAACTCTAAAATGACTACATTTGGGGCAGCACGGTGGCGCAGTGGGTAGCACAATTGCCTCACAGCAAGAAGGTCGCTGGTTCGAGCCCCAGCTCAGGTCAGTTGGCATTTCTGTGTGGAGTTTGAATGCTCTTCCCGTGTTTGCGTGGGTTTCCTCGGGGTGCTCCAGTTTCTCCCACAAGTCCAAAGGCATGAATTGGGTAAACTAAATTGTCCATAGTGTATGTGTGTGGAATAGAGTGTATGGGTGTTTCCCAGTGATGGGTTGTAGCTGGAAGGGCATCCGCTGTGTAAAACATATTCTGGATATGTTGGTGGTTTATTCTGCTGTGGCTACCACAGATTAATAAATAGACTAAGCCAAAAAGAAAATGAATGAATGACTACATTTGGGGCGACACAGTGGCTCAGTGGTTAGAACTGTCGCTTCACAGCAAGAAGGTCGCTGGTTTGAGTCCCGGCTGGGCCAGTTGCTGTTTCTGTGTGGATTTTGCATGTTCACCCCGTGTTGGCGTAGGTTTCCTTCAGGTGCTCCAGTTTCCCCCCACAATCCAAAGACAAGTATAGGTGAATTGATTAATCAAAATCAAGGGACTAAGCCGAAGGAAAATGAATGAATGACTACATTTAAAATAATAACAAAAAAATAGAAATATTATAACAAAACTAAAGGCAGAATAAAAATAAAACTTTACCCAGACTTGTGAATATGTGAAAAAACCATGTGTCAATGTGAAAATACCATTGTATCCAGTGTTGCTAAAAGAGCACTGGTGCAAACGTTAATTAAAAAAACAGAAATGGCTGCTGTACATTACATTGTACTCAGTGCCATATGCTAGCATCCCATTCCAAACATAGCAAAGGGAAAAGAAGAATAAATGGGAAACGGAGAGACAAGCGCGTATGTAATGAAAAGGAGCAGTGAAACATGAAGACAAACACACAATGAGAATGAGAGGGGGACGAGGAGAGGACAGCAGAGGAGAGCTGATTAATGGCACTGCTGATGAAAGGCTAGTATTGACGTCAGACACACAATAGACAGAGAAGAAAGTGAGAGAAAGAGAGTGAGGGAGAAAAGCTTTCAGTCTGTGAACACCATATTCACACAATATATGGACTTATCATTTCATTCAAGTAGACAGTGCTACATTCTCTCACAGTTTAACAGCAGAATGAATTTCCCCTTGATGAACACTCTACCGGATCCTTTTCTGCTCCAATCACATTTATGAGACTGAATTATGAATCAAATATCCTATAAATTGATACTTCGCCTTAGAGCCGTAGCCTAGCAGTTAGCATACTACAAATTGAGTTTTGATGCTAATACAGGCTTTGTTTTGGTCTTCACTGTCACATTTACCATCCAGGTAGAGTGATTCTTCAGATAATGATTAACTGATTCAAACAATTTGGTCAGAGTGAGTCTACTGCTGAAAACTTACTGATACAAATCATCCAGTCAAAGTGAGTCTACAGTTTACGATTCACTGATTCAAATGATCCAGGCCAAGTGAGTCTCCAGATAATGATTAACTAACAATTTGTTTAAATGCATTATTCCTTAGAGTGAGTCTACTGTCAATGATTCATTGATTCAAACAATTCAGGCATAGTGATCCTCTAGTTTAACGAGTAACCTATTTAAACAATTTGATCAGATTAGGTTTATTGAGATACAAATCATCCTGCCAAAGTGAGTCTACAGTTAACAATTCACTGATTCAAACGATCTGATCAGACTATGTCTACAATTAATGACTCACTGATTCAAACGATTTGGTCAAAGAGATTCTACAGTTGACGACTCACTAATACAAATCATTAGGTGCGATCGACTTCATGCAGCGCTGCGCATATCGATCGAAATCTGTCTTAAATCGGTGCACGCCGACGCCATGTGACTGTCACATGTGGCATCAAAGTACCGCGACAGCACTCCGAGATCAGACGACTGACTCAGCCCGCGCAGCATCTGTAGAGGGCCTGCTGGAGCTAAGATGACGACACCAATATAACACGATTGGCCAAGTTCACCGCATGACAACAACCACGTGTGTTTCGCGTTTATTATTGGACAAATTCATCTCACAAATTTCAAAACAAACAATCAACTTTTCATACCATCTCTATCTTGTACACATGATGCTTATTAAAAGACTACAAATATTTCACTGCAGTATCATCTTTTGTTAAATAATTTGTTCATAAAGTCTAGATTGTTTGCACATGTTTATTCTGCCTTTTTTATACAGACTATTGTATTCAGCTACATAAACGATTTAAATATTTTAGTAAATAACCTAAATATTAACTCAAATAACTCTTACAGACTTGTAATAAAATAATTATCATCATTGATCCTGACCATTTCTTAGCAAATTAAGTTATATAAAAATATGTGATATAAAAATATATGGTTCAAATATTTTATTTCCTGTCAAGCTATTCATGCAGAAATGTACATTGATGTACCTGCTCTTTCTGGGAAATGTCTACTTTTAGCTCTTTTTTTCTGGTCATTTTGTTCAAACTTTTTAGATTAAAGTGCTTTTTAAAAATGCTTTCATTATCCAAAATAATCCTATTCGTCTGTATTTATTTCCTTTTTATGTGCCCTCTGGTTTCCCCCTTATTTCTCATGCGTTTGTTTTGTAGGCTATTTAAATTTAATTCATAATTCCCTTATTGTTAAAAATGAACTATAGTTTGTAGAGACTGTATTTTGTTTTATTTGTACTGTAAATATTTTGTTGTTATTTCAATAAATAAATGATCACGCCATGTGATCGGTCATCATGTGTGCAGCAACTTTGAACCCCCGAAGTGTCCGGCTTGACGGCTCCGTTTTTAACTCCGCCCCCGCTTGCGCTCTGCTAATCTCGTTGATCACCGGCTGCAGCTGTGCTTCATGTCGAACGCACCTATTTAGTCAGAGTGAGTCTACAGTTAACACTTGATTTACTGATTCAAATTATCCAGGCCTAGTGAGTCTCCAGATAATGATTAACTAACAATTTGTTCAGAGCATCGTCCAATCAGACTGAGTTTACCGTCAACGATTCATTGATTCAAACGATCTGGTCAGAGTGAGTCTAGTTAACGACTTACTGATACAAATCATCCAGTCAAAGTGAGTCTAAAGTGAACAATTCACTGATTCTAACAATCTGGTCAGACTGATTCTACAGTTGAGTCTAAAGTGAACAATTCACTGATTCAAACAATTTGGTCAGAGAGAGTCTATAGTTGACGACGCACTGATACCAATCATCCAGTTAGAGTGAGTCTACAGTCAACGATTCCCTGATTCAAATGGTCCACGCAGAGTGAGCCTCCAAATAAAGATTAACTAACAATTTGTAACTATTAATTAGTTCAGAGCATCATCCAGTCAGATGGAGTCTACTGTCAATGATTCATTGATTCAAATAAAGAACCACTAGATAACAAGTAACTGATTCAATTTTCAATATATGGGCTAGTTAATATTCTATTAGTTATTAGTTCAATTAGTTCAATGTTAGTTCAATATTCATTATTTTTCAATATTTGGGCTAGTTAACGACTCGCTGATACAAATCATTCAGTCAAAGTGAGTCTACAGTTAACTATTCACTGTTTCTAACAATCTGGTCAGTCTGTGTCTACAGTTAATGACTCACTGATTCAAATGAACCTCCTAAGAGCAAGACTCCAGTTAGCGATTAACTGATTCAAATGATCCAGTTGGAGTGAGTCTACAGTTAAGAATTCACTGATTCAAATGATCAAGTCAAAGTGATCCTCCAGGTAATGACTCACTGATACAGATGATCCAGTCAGAGTGAGCCTGTTGGATCTGTTCCAATTGATTGACCAGATCTACAGTAAAAGACTTACAGATTCAAAGCAACCAGTAAGAGCAAGACTGCAGTTAATGATTAACTGATTTAAATTATCTAAGTGGAGCGAGTCTACAATAAATGACTCACTGATTCAAGTGAACTGGTCCGAACAAGTCTCTAGCTAATGGCTCACTTATAAATGATTCAGTCAGAGTAAGCCTAGAGTTTATGATTTACTGATTTAAGCAATTAAGCCAGACTCTGTCTACAATTAATCACAACCCAAACAATCAAGTAAATGCAAGACTCCAGTTAACATTTAACTGATTCAAATGATCCAGGTAGAGTGAATCTTAACGACTCTCTGATTCAAATGAATTGGTAAGAGCAAGCCATCAGGTAATGACTCACTGATACAGATGGTCCAGTCAGAGTGAGTCTCCAGTTAACGATTAATTGATTCAAATAATCCACTCAGAGCAAGCCTTCAGTTAATAATTCACTGATTTAAATGAACCAGTCAGAGCGAGTCTACAATTTACTGATTTAAACGAACCATTCAGAGCATTTATAGCTTGTTCAAACTGGCACTGACATAAATACATTATACACTGCATCATACTGCATCTTGTCTATTTTTATTTTACCTTTAGCCTAGCCAATAGGATTTATATAATAGTATGTATTTTCTGCTAGATGACTCCTTCGGCAGTCATGACTCTAGTCTTGTCATCTAGAGCTGTGTGTAACCTTGGTCCTCATCGCTGCTAGTAATATTCTCATTCTCATGACACAACCTTAATCTTTGCTCTGAACACATGCTGAAGGTCAGATCGCTGCCGCCTTTGGCCCGTGGCATGAGAACCAGCCCTACTAACATCAGAACACCAGCAGAGGCGGCACCGTCTGCTTGGAGAATGCCACGTCTGCTACAACTGACTCCAATGGGATCAGGGCCAATTTCAAAGAGATTAGGGACAATTTCGATGGGATTTGGTATGTTTCATATTGGATTTTATTTGACCCAAAGAATAATTTATGGCTGGGATTATATGGAGATAAAATCATACTCCCAAAAATAAAAAAAAAAACACTGATGCGTTCAACTTAGAGTTCCTATAGAGGTTATGGAAGGCAAGCTAAGAGATCTGTTTTGTACAAGACAAGAGTGTCTAAATTAGAGAATAAAAAATGCATTAAACAAATTAAGTAATTAATTATGATAATCTAATTAACAATATTGTTATGTATGCAGTATTATTAGTATTGATTATTAGTATTAGTAGTGTTAGTAGTAGTAGTGGAAGTAGTAGTAATAGTAGTAGTAGAAAAAGAACAACAACAACTTTTATACCAGTAATACTGTTAAAATACTGCAGCTCTCTGCAACTTTCACATGGTTGCCTACAGAGGCTAAGCAGGGCTGCGCCCGGTCAGTACCTGGATGGGAGACCACATGGGAACTGTAGGTTGCTGCCGGAAGTGGTGTTGGTGAGGCCAGCAGGGGGTGCTCAACTTGTGGTCTGTGTGGGTCCTAACGCCCCAGTATAGTGAAGGGGACTATACTGCTCGGTGAGTTGAGATGTTAAACGGAGACACGGACTCTCTGCGGTCATTAAAAATCCCAGGATGTCCTTTGAAAAGAGTAGGGGTTTAATCCTGGCATTCTGGTCAAATTTGCCCACTGACATTTGTCCTTCATATACTCCTAACCATCCTCATATCATAATTGGCTTCATCACTCTGTCTCCTCTCCACCAATCAGCTGGTGAGTGGTGTGCTGTCTGGCTGTCGCCACATCATCCAGGTGAATGCTGCACAGTGGCGGTGGTTGAGGAGATTCCCCCCAATGTGTAAAGCACTTTACACATACAGAAAAGCGCTATATAAATGTACGAAATTATAATAATAATTATTATTATTAAATATATTAGAACGTGTCTTGTTTGGTTTAATTTTCAGAGCAATAAATAATGGATATCATACATTTTGCAAAACATTTTAAAAAAAGACAATATTTGCTATTACACCACAGTCCTTATTTTAATAAATGTAAGATAATTGTGATTGCCTTTGCTACGCTTTTGGTTAGAAGGTTAATATTGCTCAAATGGAAGGAAACATTTCTGAGAACCTTTAAGCAATGGCTTATGGAACTTTTAGACCACTTGACCTTAGAAAAAATATGATATACTGTAAGAGATTGTACTGATATGATTTTTCTCATTCGGCAGCCTGTTTTAGATTTTAGATCACATAAAGCAGATGAATCCTTCATTTTAAAAGAGTAGACCTTTTCCTTATTTATTTTCTTTTATATATATACTATTATGTATGTGTGTATATATATATATAT
>CAIGQZ010034990.1:16376253-16393156 GCA_903798205.1 Danio tinwini | reverse complement strand
TAAAAAAAAGCTAATTGTACTGCATGTTTCATTTCTAACATGTTCAATAAAAAGTTTGAGGCCACTGCACTAGAATGTTACTTAGTGAACAATACATATAAAAAATCTTGTTATTTAGAACCAGAATCATTTGATGATAATATATTCAAATATTATATTTTATGGATCACCATGCAACTACAAAACAATATTTACCCCTTGTCTTTCAAGCCACTAGGTATTTACCAGTTGTCTGTAAGACATTTTTGTTCATGATATAAAATGATATCTTCTTCTTTTATACATTTCAATAAGTAAAGGCCAAAATAAGTATGTTTAATTTTTATCTAAATATATCATGTCAATATATTCAGCTGATATTTTGAGTTTATTATCACAACTTATTTGAAACTACTTTGTTTTTAAAGTCTATATACAGGTACGTACAGCTATGGAAAAAGTTGTATTAAAGTCTGAACTTATAATTAACACTTTTGTATTAGATGTATTTATATTAATTTGGAGACATAAAAATATTGTGACGTCATACTTAGAAGTGTTATCTGTAAATAAAAGCTGTTAAGTATTATCATATTTTTTTACTGGAAAACATATTATATGTGTGTAAATATTATTAGACAAAAAAAGTAAGTTATATTCCAATCTAGTTTGGAAAGACATTTACCATCATTCTGACATGATGAAATCTTTATTGCCTTTCAGAAAATGACAAAAATTCTCTTGCAATGTTATGTTTAAACACAGTTGGAGATTGTTAGTGAACAATTAAAATAAACAATTTAGAGTGTTACAAATGTGTTTTGCCAGAGTTTATTTTCTGAAAATCTGCAAGGCCAAATGTGCCCATAGTTGAAGAAACACCCATAAACAAATCTGGGGCCGATGATGTGGTCAGTGCAGCTTTAAACTCACAGTGCAGGTGCCGGGAAAAGTCAATCTGTGGTCATGTGCAGTACTGTTACACTTTGACAGGCACTTACAACAGCACACATCCTTGATAATGCCAGGAAAATCCTATATAAATATATGATGTCAGTATATTTAGCTGATATTTTGTGTTTGTTATTTGAAGGTACTTTTTAAAGTCTATATAAAAACAGCTTTGGAAAAAGTTAAATTGGATTAAAGTCCAAATTTACAGTTATGTAGTAGACAGATGTTACTGTTTTCATATTTATGTTAATTTTGAACTTAAAACTTACAGTGCAGGTGCAAGGAAATGTCAGTCTGTGTTTTAATGCAGGGGTTTTCAACCTTTCAGGACCCCCCACCCTCAAATTTGTCCAATTTCACTTGCCCACCCTTCCACCCCTCCCGCAAGCCAAAATTATAATGCATGTGCAAACATCAGTCACATATTACTTGCTGCGTTTAATGTGCGTAGCATTAATTACATTGAAGCATAAATATACAGCTTATCTGATTCTGAGCCTGTTTCTGTGAGGACAACATGCTAATCCATGGTTGGATTCCTAAACGACTAACCGTAAATCATCTTCCACTTTCAATAAGCTTTAGCCTTCGCAAAGCCAAGTTTACAGAGCCATGACGGTGTGGTTGAGTTGAACATTGAGTACGCTTACATGGACACCAATACTTTAAAATGTTTAATAAGACAATACTCTGATTAAGAGTCTACCATGTAAGCACGTTTTTTTTGTTGTTTTTTTGTCAGACGGTTCACCCGTTTTTCCTTTCATACATCGTCATTAATTAAAAAAAAACACCAGCTCCATTTTATTTGTATGTATTTAACTTGAATGCATTAACTCTACAGGTGTCTGATACTTAGCTGTGAAACTAACATTAATCAGATTCACTCTAGTGAAGGATTAAAGATAGCATAATTAACTCGAGTGCACGCTTCAAATTCTCGCGCCCCCCTTAATAGGTGCTGGCGTGCCCCACAGGTTAAAAACCCCTGTTATAAGGTGCCTTTCCCCCCACAAGTCATTTGCAGTACTGTTATTTCACTGGCACTTACAGCAACACACAATCACACACATCCCTGATAATCCCAGTAAAGGTCTATTTACACAAACAATATCCCATAACAGCATGTGCAACCAACACACACAACCACTGATTTTCAGAAATGCACACATATAGTCACACCTGCGTATACATCTATGCATTCATTCTCAAATGCACTTTCTAAATCTGTGTGACAGGCATTAACCATGCACTTGGTGGCTGAGCTGTGACACTAAAGGACTATTATACTGGACCGGATGATTTGCAGCTCTGCTTGTTTCAACGAGTGCTATGGAGATCACACGGTGGATCAGTGTTTTCATAGCGAAAGTGTGAAGATTGTTTTTCAGACTGAAAGAAAATGGTGTTCTGTTAAAGAAGCAGGTATTAGATTATTTTTATCCTCTCCTTTTCAAATTAGTTTATGCATATTTTAATAATTTGCTTATTATTATCGAATATTTTAATACGCTCAAGATTATCTCTTCTTAAGTGAATCACATAGATACTTATACTAGTTAATTATACAAGTAATATTAATTATTTACCTTCATAATCACGTTTAACTCCTGTATCTATTCTACTTTATAATTAGTAATTTTATAATCAGTGTTTTTTATGCCAGTGGTAAGTCTCCTAGAGCAGGGGGTCTATTGACCACCTCTGTACACACTGCTCTCTGGTTTAGGAAAGGCTTACCTCTCCACACCAGCCATCTCAGTCCCTAGTGAAGGAGATTTATCATCAGCAGGGGACATTGTAGCTGTGCAAAGACCTCAGCTTATGCCAGAAAACATGGATATGCTGACATTTCTTAAAAAAAATTAAGCACAGTCACAGTTTTGGTTTGTTTATTTTAATGAGTCTTCTTTAGTTTGTGTTGTTCTTTTTTTGGAATTTGTTTTTAAAAGAGCAACTTAGTTATGGCAGAAAATATATTATATTTTGCAAATATGTGCAGCATTTAGGAAAAATATGAAAAGGATCTTCACCTTAAATTTGTGTCAAATATTTTGTTAATAAATCTTGAATCGTGAGATTAGTATCGTTAATCGTATCGAATCGTGAGTCAGGTGAATCGTTACATACCTACAAACCATACAAGACCAGTCAAGCATGAGATGGTCAGTGTGTCCCTGCCAATCAGGAGCATCACGGCCAGAGGTTGGTTTCGAACTCTACTGTACACCAACAATGTGATGATAAAGCTTTTCACAGTAAAGGAGCAGAAACATATATGTGTACAATGCTAATTTAGATGGTGTGAGAGATGGTAGTCTTTGCTGTCATGTGGACTTGCTCAGCTCTGAGACAATGTTTAGAAAAGTTGAACTTTATGAAAATCAGTGAGTGATGTGCAGAGCTATAAACTAAAGCCATGTTGGTCCAACTTTACATTATGTGGTCTTAACAACTATGTACTTGCATCAAAAAATAAATGCAGCGTACTTAATGTGTTGATCATGTATTGCAGAATCCTTCTGGTTCTGTTAAGGTGGTATGGGTTTAATGTGTAAGAGATGGTCAACTGTGTAATTACAAATAAACTATAATTACATATGTAATTTCATGCAGGTATTTAATTGATCATAAGTACAATGTAAAAACATGTATTTACACAATGGGTACATTGTAACAAATGATTAATTTCAATGTAAGTACATATTCGTTAAGACTACCTAATATAAAGTGGTTTATATAAACCATTTTTGTTCTTTGAAATAAAATAAAGTAAAAATAATCTAAATAATCTATCTTTATATCTATATATTTATAGCTATATTTAGATCATAATCTATATCTAAATAATAAAAGTGACACAGGACAATACTATGTTTTAAGTACAAACAAGTTAATAAGTTAAATCAAAGTGAGAATAATAATACCCATAATTGAAGAACTTTGTAATAATACTATCTTAATTATTGTGAATAAGCTTTACATTATCTGTTCTGTACACTGTTATATGCACAAATGTGATTTGGCATTGGATACATCAGTTTACACGTGTAACAAAACACTGATTCATTCAGAAACAACTGAGAAACTAGGGGCCCTATCATACATTCAGCGCAATAAGGTGCAAGATGTGTTTTACGCGATTTGTTGCTTTTTTCAGACCAGCGCAACCCTAATTTTCACATTTTGTGCCACGTTGTTTAAATAGGAAATCCCTTGCACCACTTTGTGGACTCATGGGTGTGCCGGTCTATAAGGCGCACTGTTGGTGCGTTGCTATTTTGAGGAACTGAAATAGACCGCGCCATTGACCAAGTAAAAGCTGGTCTAAAGTCCAGGGCAGAGCGTGTTAGTTAATGCTTAATACACAAAGGATGTACAGCAATACACAAATATCTTTACATATAAAAAAATAAAGAATTAAAATGTTACAAAAATTATTATTTACTACATAGACATAAAAAACACTACCTGTATGCCTTCATGTCTGGGGCCTTTTTCAGTTTATTCATGACAATTTGCATTTTTATTATTATTAGCAGTATTATTTATTAAATGCATATTTATATTTGTTTTAATAAAAACTAGTTTAGATTTGTCCACCTGTCGGGTTTTGGAGACGTATGCATCACCATAAGAATGGGACGTGTGTTTAAATATAACTCAGTTTTTTGACCACACTTTGTTATTATTGTTCATTTATTTGTTTGCTGGAAATTAGAACTGAATTAGGAAATAGTTTTGAAACAAATCTTTGCACTTAACAAAGGAAATTAAATATGTAGACTAATGGATGTAATGGAGTACAGTTAAAGTAAAGTAAAGAGAAAGTAAAGAGGCCGAATGGAGGAGGCTTTATTCTCATGAAGGTGGTGTTTAATTGTTTTCTTGCTAGTGAAGCGTTCCTTTTTACAAAGTCCATCATGTCAATAGCAACTAACTCTTAAAGGGAATGTGAAATTAAACTGATTGGTTTAATGCACGTTATGCTCAAAACACACCCATAACTCATTAAAAGAATAAGCACAACCCTATTAGACCATGCTCCAGGGCGTAGAACTTAAAATAGCAAAAGTGAATTCAGACACGGCCTTAATGCTTTTGTGCCATGCGCTTTAGATTTTGCGCCTAGATTATTAAAATAGAGCCCTAAATCTTATTTTAACTATAATTTGTTGCTGAACATTTCAGGATCGTGCCTATGGCTGATATAGATATGAATGTATGTAAATGAATGGAAACACTTTAGTTTAAGTTACAAACCACACTATTTACTATTGACTTATTAACTGACTTTTATTAAGATATTAACTGTTTATTAGCACTTATAAAGTATGATTTTATTTTACATCCTTAATCCTACCTAATACCTAAACCCAACTACTACCTTAAAAACTATTAATAAGCAGCTAATTAGTAGTTTATTGAGCTAAAAGTCTTTGTTAATGTTTTATTAATAGCATGAATTGTACATTTAAATAAAGTGTGACCAAATGAACTATTTGTCTGTTTGTTAATGTCCATGTATAAAGCATGAGCATAAGTAATTTCTGTTTAAATATTTATAAAAATTTGATTGCAACAATTTACATAAAAAAAAATTTTTAGTACAAAAAATGTTTTTTTTTCTCACGTTTCTCTAAGTAAGATCATTGTTACAAAATGTACCAAAGAATAATAATAAACAACCGGGGTGTCAGCAAAAATAGTATGAAAACTAAATTTATTATCAACGACAGTCTAAAAATGCATTTCACTTGTCATCACATCACTAAAACATGCCGTTCAGCCAAGTTACTGTCAGCTGCACTTGCCCCCCATTGACACCAATTGAAAACGAATGCACTTGTTGCATTTGCATGGAAATGAGAAGGAAGATCTGGCACTCCTGCACTGCCGAGTGTTTATTTGTCTGGGCCCATGACAGAGAATTCAATCTCATCAGAGCTATTTTAACTTCATGGAGACCACTCATCACTTCTGCTTATTTGAAGAGAAAATGAGCATTGAGCACTGTCAAATAAACCAGTTCAGACTCCCTGGGTAAAACATACAGTCTCCCTAAGTTATCTATGGACAAAAATGCAAATATGACCTCAAAGAAAAATATGTAAGCACTGATTTGGGGCCAAAATGTAAACCAATTTCTCTGAGGAGGTCAAAGGTTTTTTTTATGGCCAATAAAGGGGCAGCATATATATTAGGCTTAGACACTACAGTTGAAGTCAAAATTATTAGCCCTCTTGTGAATTTTTCAAATATTTACCAAATTATCTTTAACAGAGCAAGGAATTTTTCACAGTATTTCCTATAATAATATTTCTTCTGAAGAAAGTCTTTGTCTTACTTTGGCTAAAATAAAAGCAGTTTAAAACTTAAAAAAATATATATTTTTAGGTCAAAATTATTGGTCCTCTTAAGCAATATTTTGTTTGGATTGCCTACAGAACAAACCACTGTTATACAATGACTTGCCTAATTAACCTAACTTGCCTAGTTAACCAAGTAAAGCCTTTAAATTGCACTTTAAATTGCAAAAGCCGAACACTAGTATATCTTGAAACATATCTACTAAAATATTATGTACTGTCATCATTGCAAAGATAAAAGTTATTAGAAATTAGTTATTAAAACTATTATATTTAAAAATGTGTTGAAAAAAAATGAAAAAAGGATGCTAATATTTTAGAAGCGCTAATAATTCTGACTTCAACTGTATGTTTGGACATAAAATGTGATAAAAAAAAATCAGCTCACCCCTTATTTTTAATCCCCATTAAAGCTAACCAGTCTCATTAGGCATGCACTTTTGATTCACGAAGCAATGTGACACAACACTCTTTAGGCCCCAAGCACAACCCATGAATGACAGTTAATAATAATAATTTGTTTTATTTATAGGTACCTTTCATGCAACCCAGGCTCATTCTGAAAAGGTACCTTTATATACAATTCTGGAGAGCGGCAAATACATCCCAGGAGCTATGTGTTTTTGTTTTCGCAAATCCACTAGAGGCTGCAGTGTATGCTTTTTGAGATCTTAAATTTCTCTCGCGAGTGCCATTTGTGCCTGCTGTTCTCGTGCAAATCCACCAGATGCCTCCCCATTACCCAACCAATACTATTTTCAACAGCACCGGTTGACCTGTCCACCCACTTTCCTAAACCCAACCGACAGTTTTAAAAAGTAATCCAGAAAAAGAAAAGCCCTGATTTTTACCATGTTTTTAGATTTTACCACATTCTCACCCTGTTATTTACTTGTTTATTTTATTTTTTGGATTCTGTTTTTGTCTTACCCGCTTTCTGGAACCGTTCTTCACCAGACTCGAACCCTGTCGGCGTGGTCAACTCCTTTCTGTGTTTCAAGTCCACCAACGTACATTGCAAGCTAACTGGACAAACTGGTAACAGCAGGAAAGCCGTCCATATGAAGGTAATTGACCAGCTGTAAGCGAGAAAAGGAACGGCGTCATACCGCCCTGTAGCGTTCGTTTTAAAAAACGAAATGCAGCCATACAGTATGTACTTCTGGCTACATAATTCGCAATCTCCAGAAACGTATATAGGGCTACGTATTCAGAATGAGCCTATGTTGCTTTCATGACACTCAATGTCACCTTGCAAGTAATCCTAAACACCATATAACCATGAATCCACTCAAAAAGACCCACACATCAAAATAAAACCTTCATAACAGCTGATCCACAAATGTATCAAGAGTATAAGCAAGTTGAAGTAACTTGGTTTTAAGACAAGTTTTAAAATGATCTATGTTCTGGTTAAGAGCGTTCCACAATAAGGGATAGCATAGCTAAATGCCCTTGATGCCATATTCTGCTCAAATGAATACATGGTTGAACCAGAAAAATAGAAGAAGAGAGAATTTCAGAAGTATACATTTACACTGAGAGCCAGTGTAGATTGTAAAGAACTAGGAGGACGTGTTCTACGAGGGGGGGTTTAGAAATAATTCATGCTGCTGTGTTCTGTACCGACTGCAATTTAGGTAAGGAGACCAGAAAGCCAAGAATTAGAATAATCTAGGCATGATGTAACCAAGGAATGTACAAGAATAGCAGTGGTGTTTGTTGTTGGAGAAGGACGGTGGCAGTTTATATTTCGTAAGTGGAAATGGGCAGATTGCACAATGTTGAGTTTTAAAAGAATGCATATTGTCAAGGAGGACACCAAAGCTTTCCATCTAAAATAAAGGAGAAACTATTAACTAAGATAAACTACCAGATTTTGCTAGAAGTTAGACATGCTACAAGAAGAATTTCAGTTAGTCACTGTTAAGTTTAAAAAAATTTGAAAACAGCTGGTTTTCATTTCAGCCAAACAATTTAAAAAAAGTGAAAGAAAGACAGAAGTAGGTAAAGAAGATTAAGACATTTTTTTATTATTCAGCATACAAAGGCAAATAAATAACAAAAAAGAAAGGGCCCAAGATCAGGGCTCTGAACCGGTTCAAGGAACCGAAACGAAAAACGGAAACAAATGACATTTTGCAGGAACAGAAACAAAAAACGAAAACAAGATCAACTTTAATAGTTCTGAACAGAAACGTTTAAAGTCAACTGGTTAATAACGTTATTTTATCGTTCTCTTTATTATGAATTTGGGAGACAAAAAGCATTAATTTAAAGCATGTGTACAAATGCGACGGTGACGCATACAACGTGAAATGCCCACGAAGCAGACGTCATAAGCGAGAGTCATTTCTGATGCGATGAACTTGTCTTGTTCATGTACAAAGGTATGTTTCGGTTTAAGTTATTGTTACTAAAACTTGTATTTATACTAAATGAATTATTGATTGTCGATTGTTTTAAATGGGTCTCCATAAAAAAAAAATCCTTTTGTTAATATTTCCCTTATGACAAATCATCTGATAAATCGATCTGTAATATTGAAGGATGAGTTGCAGATCATAAACATAAGCAATGATATGATATATTATCAAACCACCCAAGCATTTTTCATTTGGAGAATTACAATAATTATTAGCTTACTTCTTATAAACAATCCATTAATAATATACGAGATCTGTGCATAACAGGGTTTTATGTGTCCCCAATATGCAAAGTCAAGTGACTGCACGACTCCATAAGGTAACGTAAACTGCACACACTTGATTATAATGTGTGAAATCATGGACGCGTCTCACAGTGCAAAGCATAATTTATTAAATGCCCATGCCCATGCTTTAGGCCTACCGACAATAAATTGATCGAGTAATCGTTAGCATCCCTAGTTTAATCCATCGTAAAAGTATAGTGTCAATGTTATTAAAATGCACACACAATCTATCAATTAATCTATCCAATACAGGGCTCTACACTAACGTTTTGCCTTGGTGCGCCTTTTTTTTAGGTGCACCACGCATTGCATTGTATACAATTTTATATTTATATTAAAGATAAATAAGGCAAGAATATGAGAATGATACTTTTTATATTTTTACACCAACAAAAATATATTGTGGTATGCACTTGTTTAATAAAAATATTTGTAATTGTAACATTCAACATGCAATAAAGTGCCATAAAAACCCTAAACCGCATAATCTTTTGTATTTACAAGTCAAACTAAGTTTTATACTTGTCCTATGCCTAAATCCAAAAAGCACTAAATAATTTATATATTTATAAATTACTCTAATTAAACTAAATAACTAAAATAGGCTATATAATATTATTCTCTGATGTATTTGTAAAGTGTATTTGTATTATAGTGGCAGAAATATATTTTTTGACGGGCCTTGTCAAAAGTGAGCAGACATATAAAGTCGTATAAAGTCATTTTTACATTTGAAATGTTAATTTAATAATTTTTAACATAACATTTTAATTAACACAAGATCAGTGATCAAGTCTAGAGGTGTACTTTTACCAGCATTGCCATGATAGACCAGTAATGTTATAGCAAGCTACAGGAACAAGTATACTGTACTGTAGAAATGTCCCGTTAGTGTGTTGTTTGAGCAGACTTTTCTGCTGAGAATGTGTGCTTCATTTCATAGATATGTATACGAGTGCATGAATGGAAAACCGCAGTGCACACACAAGCTAGTCAATGTGTGCTCTGCTGCTCTTGTGCTTAGTTTGGAATACCAACAAAACACCCTTGCATGGCACAAGCCATTGAAATTTATGGGTTTCATAGCACACCACAGCACTTTCCACATCCAGTTTGAAAGCCGCTTCAAAAATGCACCACATTTTTAGTGGGTTTTTTTCTAGTGTTGTATTTTTTTGGTGAAAATTTTGGTTTGAAAATGTTTGGTGTCTTTTTTTTCTTTCTAGGGTTGTACCAAATTTTGGTGTCTTTTCATTGTTGTTTTTTAGGGTTGTACCAAATTTTTGGTGTCTTTTTTTTTCTTCTAGGGATGTACCAAATTTTTGATGTCTTTTTGGGGGTGGGGTTTTCTAGGGTTGCACCAAATTTTTTTGTCTTTTTTTTCTAGGGTTGTACCAATTTTTGGTGTTTTTTCTAAGGTTGTACCACATTTTAGTGTCTTTTTGTTGTTGTTTTTCTAGGGTTGCATCAAAGTTTTGGTGTATTTTTTTGAGGGAGGGGGGGGTGTATCAAATTATGGTGTCTTTTTGTTGTTTTTTCTAAGGCTGTTCCAAATTTGTTGGTGTCTCTTGAGATTTTTTCCAGGGTTGTACCAATTTTTTTGTGTTTTTTTTTTTTGTAGGGTTGTACCAAATATTGGGTGTCTTTTTAGTTTTCGTACAATAGTTTTTGACTGACGAAAATTCTGCACACCCCTACTACATGGATGTATCATTGATGTTTTTTGCCACAAGTCTCTCCTTGATCTGTGTGTTGCTCTGGATCGTACATGTTTGGCTGAACATCAGTTTTCTCTCTCTCAGACATTTTGCTTCTATTGGCTGTTTATTGCTGTATTTATGCAAATCAGAGTTGTACACCACACCCTCTGCAGTTCATTTGCATTTAAATTAATATAAACAAATCCAGCTTTTTTATATGCTTCATTTTTAAGATTGCGTTTTAATAAATCATCTGTGGTGTATTTTGAGCTGAAACTGTACAGACTCATTCTTTGGGCAATATAACATCCTATAAAAAGGGCATGATAGGTGCCCTTTAAGACCTTGATTCTGCATCATATTATATTCACAGCTGGGATGTGAACACACTGTGTCTCCGTACACAGATAGAGATTAACAAACCCATACGTCATGATCAAAAGATAATCCTCCAGCCCTGAGCTTAGACTCTCTGCATTGTTTAAAAAAAGTTCCTCCGTTTCATTCCAGTCCACTGAGTTATATTTAGATACCTGTAATACCAGAGGACTTGGACAGACAGCACTGGTATTAACAAATCTGATTGATTGTGTTATCAGTGGATTTAAGGAGTTTATTTAGATATCTTTGAAAGGTGAGACGCTCTGGGATAAACACAGACTGACTATAAAATGTACGGCCTAAAAATTGAGCAGTTTATATAAATATTAAAGGTATGGTTCACTCAAAAATTTTAACTACGTCACTGTTTATTTAGCTTCCATTTGTTATCCAAATCATTTCATAATAGTATTGAACACACAAGATATTGTTAAAACGTAACTGTTTACTTCAATAAAGACTTTTTTCTGCTATAAATGTTAGTGGCTACCTTTACCAGTTTTAAACATTCTTCAAAATATCTTCTTTTGTTTTCTGAAAAAAAAACTTGAGAGTTAGTAAATAGTAAAACAAAAATTTAAGTTAATGATCCCTTCAAGATTGTGTTTGTGTTCTGACCCTGAAGCAAATAACTTTTATTGTCACATCATCAGCAGCACGTGTGCTATGATGAGTGAAAAGCTTAGAGCAAGCTTGCAAACAGCATGATTACTTTGGTCCATTTAACAAAGTAACTCTTGATGCAAGGAAATAATTGTCGTTTGTCTGTGTGTTATTGATTTATTGTTATTGATATTTGATTTAGAATTGTGGGAAATAATTCCAGACTCTTGGTTGAGAAATAAATACATTTATTTACACACCAACAGCAAAACAGTCATGCCTTAATTTGAATATAGTATATAATATAATATTTTCTTGAAAAAACTATATATTTATTTTTTACTTTTTTTAAAAAACAAGTATTTTAATTTATTATATTTAGGTAAAAGAATACGTGTGTGTAACAATGTTAAAAAAATAATTATTTTATTATAATTTTTATTTTATATTTATTATTTTATTTCATGGTGGGGTAGCACTGTCGCCTCACAGCAAGAAGGTCACTGGTTTGAGGCTCAGCTTGGTCAGTTAGCGTTTCTGTGTGGAGTTTGCATGTTCTCCCTGTGTTTGCGTGGGTTTCCTCCGAGTGCTCCAGTTTCCCCCACAAGACCAAAGACATGTGCTATAGGTGAATTGGGTAAGCTAAATTGTCCGTAGTATGTGTAAATGAGTGTATGGGTGTTTCCCAGTGATGGGTTGCAGCTGGAAGGGCATTTGCTGTATAAAACATATGCCCGGATAAGTTGGTGGTTCATTCTGCTGTGGCGACCCCTGATTAATAAAGGCACTAAGCCAAAAAGATAATGAATGAATAAATTTTATTTAATATAATTTATTATTTATTCATTATAATATTTGTGTCACAATCACCAGTGATTTAGTCCATACAAATCGCTGGAGAATTACAAATCTGCCACCAAAAGAACTACAACTCCCATGCACCTTGCACACACCGGTTCCTGTTTCCCACTGATTACATACACACAGCCAGATTTACACATCACACACACTTCTGAGTCTTGTTCACTGTTATTGTAACATCTCGAAGTGTTTTCTTGTCTTGCCGTGTTTTTTACCCTTTGTCTTGTTTTATTGTTTCCGTTGTTTTTGCCGCCTGTCATGACTATTCGCCTGTTTTGGACCTTGTATTTTTTGGATTACCTATATGTACCCGTTTGCTCCTGTTATCTACCTTTGCCTGCCTGACTATTCTCTTATTAATACATACTTCACATGGATCCTTAACTCTGTTGTCCTGCATCCTACAATTACAATTTGATGTGAATATATGTACATTTTCTAAAATATTATTTTAAATAATTACATTATTTGTTTGATTATTTGTTTTCTTTAGCTACATTCAAAGAAATAAAAAGCGCTGACAGCACATTACCCTATTTTTGTACCATAATTTATATTATTTCAGAGTTTACACTTACCCATTAATTAACTGATATTGTTAGTGTAATTTGTTAGTAAATTTAACAGTACCTATAACATGTGTTCTTGTTCTTAACTAGCAGTTTTGCAATCTTATATATACTGCGAGAATAATACGTATTGAACACGTCACCATTATTCTCAGAAAACATATTTCTAAAGGTGCTGTTGACATGAAATGTTCACAGGGTGTTGATAGCAACCAAAGAAATCCATATATGCAAAGAAAACAAATCTAATTAGTTTACAAATAAAGTTATGCATAATAAAGTGAAATGATGCAGGTAAAAAGTATTGAACACATGAAGAAAGGGAGCTGTAGAAAGGCAGTGAAAGTCCAGACAGCAGCTGAAATCTCTCAGTAGTTCTTCAGCAACCCTCTGCCCTTCGTCAGTGTAAATGAATATTAGCTGCTTCAGTTCAACATCTACATTATCAGGATGATGTTGAACTGAATCAGGGTGGACATTTCAGCAAGACAATGATCCAAAACACAGACAAGGAAACTCTCAAATGCTTTCAGAGAAAGAAAATCAAGCTGTAGAATGGCCCAGCCAATCACCTGACTTGAATCCAATATAAAACACAAAGATCAGATTTGATAGATGAGACCCACAGAACCATCAAGATTTTTACACACTGTTGAAACTGGGAAATGGATGTGACTTCATTCTTCAAATGAGAGGCGCTTTAAATCTGCCATCATTAAAAAAGTCTTAAAAAAGTTTTTAATATGTTTCAGTAGTTCAGTACTGGGCGATGAAGTGGCACAGTAGGTAGTGCTGTCGCCTCACAGCAAGAACGTCGCTAGGTTGCAGGTTCGAACCTCGGCCTGGCTGGGTTAGCTGGCGTTTCTGTGTGGAGTTTGCATGTTCTCCCTGCGTTCGAGTGGGTTTCCTCTGGGTGTCCGGTTTCCCCCACAGTCCAAAAGACATGTGGTACAGGTGAATTAGGTAGGCTAAATTGTCCGTAGTGAATGAGTGTGTGGATGTTTCCCAGAGATGGGTTGCGGCTGGAAGGGCATCCGCTGCGTAAAATCGTGCTGGATAAGTTGGCGGTTCATTCCGCTGTGTCGACCCCTGATTAATAAAGAAACTAAGCCAACAAGAAAATGAATGAATGAATGAATTAATGGATAGTTCAGTACTTTCACCTTGTGTCATTTATTTGTTATTACACATAACTAATTTCTCAGATTTGTTTTGTTTGTATTGTTTGGGTTTTTACCAAAATCTGGTTCAATTCCATTTTAACAGCTCCTTTAGAGCTGTTATTCCCAGGAAAAAACATGACGTGTTTAATTCTTATTTCCCCACTGTAAATAATACAATTAACACACTAATCATTATTATAAACCAGATTACTGCAAACAAAAAAAAATAATTTAAACCAATTATATATATATATATATATATATATATATATATATATATATATAACCAATGTTGCATAAAGCGTTTTCTAGTGAAAAAATTGTCTAAGTGAACTCCTGAAAGTTTTCCCCGCTTCATATGCACGGCACATATTTCACTATTTCCAATTTTCACTTTCATTTGACTTGTTCAATTGCGTCTGAAGCTGGCAGACTGATGTCTTTGGCTCCAAGGCAGCTCGACCATAAGAACGAATGCAAAAACCACCTGAGAACGACAAACACACCTGCTCAGAACTCTACCCATTTACTGTATAAACCTCAGAGAAAACCCACAACCGCATCCGAGTGAGTATCAATGTTTGAAATGTGTGTGTGTGCTCGCACGTATGATTGCGTCCTGAGAAATGACTAAAGAGAGACGAGCTCCAAAACACAAGGGTCACAGAGACTCTGATTTATAATTTTGTCATCGTGCCCGTTCTTAAAACACAATTAACCTTTGCTGTCTGGGGCTGTTTGCCATGAATTTGCCAATTACAGAGAGGAAAGCATCTCATACAATGAGCGAGAAGAGGGTTATGTAATGCTGCCTTCTCCATCCTGTTAAAAGTGTGCTTTCATGGATTATTGGGGTTTGCAGTTGAAGTGGAGACAAACTGCACTTGTATTGCATAAATGCAGATGAGGCTGTGAGGCCTTTCTTGCTTTAAAGGTTCAAGACACCCTGGAGTACTTTTTTTGAGATTTTAACAGATTTGTGTGTGTTGAGCATTAGTTCTGTCAGCTTTAATTGTGGGCAAAACTGGATCATTTTGAGCTTTTGCCAGCTAATTTCATCTTTCAGGTTTAAAATAATTTTTGGGGTGGGATCAAATTCCGTGACGTGGCGTGATTCTGCTAGTGGAGTGATGATGCGTCGGTTTGCCATTATTATTCATAGCTGAGTTTTCTTATCCTATGAGAAGACCCTGCTTCTTAATTATTCATAAGAGCATGTGCTTTTTGAAGGCAAAGCAGACCTGCCAATTTGTGAGACCCTAATGACTGGGTGAGATCTGTTTCCATGATCCACGGGGTTTGTTGCAAGTTTTTCCCCGCAATGCTGTCAGGGCCGATATAGCAAAGCTGTTGGTTTGCAGCAAGCATTTTTGTTGGGAGAGCTGTACGAGAATTGGAGAATGGCAGACTTTATCTTTTATCAGTTAGTTCGTTACCATTCAGACACATCGCCTATAACCGTGCTGCTGTGTTCACCTATTTTAAAAATCCTCTGGATTACCGGCAAGGCTAATGGTTGAAATAGACAGGGCAAGAGACCTGCTGCACTGCTATCCACAGTGTCTGCATTCAGACCTGGGGATTGAGAAGGAGAGACGTCCTCCTCATTTTTAGTGTTTATATAAACATGATTATCTTTATAATGATATAACGAATTGTGGTTATGTCTAAATGAAAAAAAAAAAAATACTCATGTTGCATGATACAGGAAAAAATACCATTCTGAAACTTTCTTTTAGTGATATTCAGGCCTGGACAATAGGCTGTGCGATTAATTGAAATCGAATCGCGATCACGATTTGAAACGTTGCGATTAGCTAATCGTGAGAGGCTGCGATATGAAATATATATGTATTATATAATTTCCTCCATCCAGAGCAAATGCGTGACTGCCGTCTGTGTGTGACAGTCTTATTAGCCAATTGAGTGAGCACACTTTTATTCTGCCCAATCAGAATTGCACAAACAAACTATGCGGGAAGCCCCTAATAAAAAAACAAAGAAACAGGAAAGCGCGGACAAGTGGGATCATGGAGTCTGCCACTTCAGAAGCATTAATAGATGAATTCATTTCAAAGAAACACAGCATGTCAGTAATGTGGGAATATTTTGTTTTTAAAGTCACAGACACTGAACAAAAATACGTTTCCACGTACAGCACGAGGAAATACAACAACAGCACCTAAAAAAGCACTACAGGCGGCTATTTTAGGAGGGTTTTGCTAAAAAGTCAACTAAAAGTATTGCCAGTGACACTCAGTCTAGTAGCTAGCGACAGCAAAGAACAATTTCAGAGTTGTTTGCAGCTGTTACACCATATGAAAAAACATCACAAAGGCACCAGGAGATAACTAACACCATAACTCACTAATGTTTGCTCTAGAGAAAAATAAGTGTTTAATTTCTGAATATTTACAGTAATTTACTTGCCAATGTAGTTCAGTGAAACATTACACATAGCTCAAAATGTTCAACAATACACAACATTGCTAGCATATTTTCCCAAGGGAGTAAGACACTATTCTGTTCACCTTACAGGAGTGTGATATTTCTGTCTGAGCCTTAACTGCAGAGAGAGAGAGAGAGAGAGAGAGAGAGAGAGAGAGAGAGA
>CAIGQZ010034990.1:16365652-16376153 GCA_903798205.1 Danio tinwini | reverse complement strand
AGAGAGAGAGAGAGAGAGAGAGAGAGAGTGAGAGTGAGAGTGAGAGTTTAGAAGGGCAGTCTTTTATTATCCGGCACATATTACTTGTTTCATCCTGTAATCTTTCAGATAAGTTGTTTCCTGAGGGACATGGGATCATATTTTTTGCTTTCAGACTTTTACTATTGTTTACAAATCCATTTAAGTAAAGAATGTATAGTTAAAAGAAAAGTTTCCATGAGCAAAAGAAAACAAAGAGACTACCAGGTTATCTGTTACAAAAAAGAAAAAAAAAGAAAAGTTAACCATTTCAAACAATTCTGCCATCTAGTGCTTCATTTGTTGTTGTGGCATAACACAAAAAAGATACAATTTAGACACTTCAATTATATATATTTCAGAAGAAGCTAACAAAGTAAATTATAGTTTGCAATTTGTGAATGAAAGTTCAATAAATTAAAGGTGAAATGTGAGTAAATTCTGACACACAGCAGCAAAAAAGTTTCCACAAACACTTCATTCTTCCATCCGTTCCGTCCTGCCATTGGTTGGCCAAACATAAAGCTCCTCCCCAAATTCATGCCATTGGTTTTATTTCTTATGAGTCGAATGCAACAAAAATAACATAACATATCACATATATTACTTTCCTTAATAAAGAATTAGGTAACCAGGGTGTTCGCGGGTCTTATAAAATAATCACAATCGATAAATCAATTTAGAGAAATTTAAGGCCCTTATAAAGTATTAAAAAACGTCTATTAAAAAGTATTAAATTCTGTATATGCTAAAGTTTACCTGAATTTATTGTTTGAATATTGGGATGCTGTGTAGTTTATGAAAGAAAAAGGAAAAAATCCTGCTAGATTTGACATCACGCTGCTTTGTTTACTGCAGTAACCAGGGAAATGCTGTTATTCCTGCTGCTGTAAAGTCGCCACCTGCTGGATTAACATCTTAATTCAGTATATAAATACAGTTTTAGTTTAGGATTCGTTTCTTGCATTCAGTATTAAGTAGATGTACTGCAAGTTAAAATGTCGCCAATGTTACTGGTTGAAACCTGAAGTTGTGATGAGGTGTTAAAATGTATGCAAAAAGTCTTAAAAAAAGGTCTTAAAAGGTATTGAATTTTAATCTCTGATTCCTGCATATAGCCTGGTCATGCATTTGTTAAACGCATTTTTTTAAAAGTAACTTAAGATTGTAATATAATACTTTTAAAAGTAACTTTACACAACAATGTGTATGACTTTGGTTGGAATACTCAATCAATGTATAAATAAATGAGATGCATCATAGTATAATATTTTGTAGGTTCTTTTGGTGGTCTCTTATGGTCAACAAGCTGTAATGCTTTGTATTTAATTTAAAATGAAAATTGTTAAATATTTTGTAGGTAATTTATTGTAATAATTTTTTTACCAGCCAGAAACTCATAAAGCAACATTGTAAATGTGACCTATCTTTTAATGAATGCTTATTTGCTAAATAATTGTTTAAAAATCTAACTTTCTGTGCCTTACAAGCATTAATGAAAAGACTGTATGGGTCAAAAAGAGACATCCCATTTTGATTCAATTAAATTCACAAAATTAAATGTATATACACGCTGTAATAAATTATATGCTCAATTAGTCATGACAGCATATGTTTTACGTTCATGGTAACTTATTAAACTAAGTTAATCATGTTCTAACTTCATTTCCCAAGTTACGCAATCTGTTTTAAGTCAGTTTAACATAATAAGTTCAAAGGACTCATAATGCTAATTTGATTTAGCTTAAAAATATAAGGCAACCAGGATTTTTTACAGTACAGTAAGCATATTAAATGAAAGCAAATCATCCACTTAAATTTGTCGAATAAGTTTTGTGAAAATAAAATGTCAAAATGGGGGTCAAATAATGTTCTATCATTGGATGTATTAGAACAGGGGTGCCCAAACTCGGTCCTGGAGGGCCGGTGTCCTGCAAAGTTTAGTTCCAACCCCAATCAGACACAACTGGGCTAGCCAATCAAGCTCTTACTAGGCTTACTAGAAACATCCTTGCAGGTGTGTTGAGGCAAGTTGGAGCTAAAATCTGCAGGACACTAGCCCTCCAAGACTGAGTCTGGACACCCCTGTATTAGAATTTTTTTATTTTCCCCATTTGGTTCACAGCCATAGCCGACAGAGATCAACACACAAACAAACATAGAAATAACTTGTTAAGTAACCCAACTGCAGTTGGAACAAATGAATGCAAATATTTACTGGACCTAGCTCGTCTGAAATAAGTATACCTTCTGCCTGATGGCAGGAGGCAAAACTTGAAATAAAGTGGGTTGTTCTCATTCGCTAAAATGAACGTAGCCCTCTGTATGACTCTCACCTCATACACATGACCAATGCTGTTAAGATTTGTGTCCAAAATCTTTTGAGATAGGTGAACTATTATTGTAAGTTTGTTTTTAGTCTGTCACTCTCAATATATGTGTGTTAAAAGTTAGTTAGTTAGTTAGTTAGTTAGTTTATTTATATAGCACATTTTTTTACAACACAACATTGCCCAAAGTGCTGAACACAATCAATACTAATTCCATAAACATAAGGCAAACAGCTCAACATTAAAAAAAAAAATAAACAACATGATCTAAAAAAATCCTTACTGCCAAACAGGAAAATCATATAATGGCATGGGATAAATATTTAAAATGACAGTTAATCCATGTTTTGGGGCTGCACTGTGAGTCTTTAATGGCCTGTTTCCATTGAGCGGTATGGTGCACTTTCATGGTCGTTTCCATTGTCAAAAGGTATCTAAAAGCGAACCGTACCGTACCGTATCATTTTTTGGGAACTCTTTTGACAGGGTACTTAGCACAACAAAAGGGTACCCAAAAGGTGGAGAAAGCCATCAGCTGAATGCTATTGGTTTACAGAGATACGTTACTAGCTCGTGCATGCCCATTTTAAATACACAGCCGAGACATTACACCGTAATACTATATACGGTACATATAATAACGAGCCATGGTGGACCCGAGCTCAAACAAACCTTGTCGTCGTCTTGATGAACAGCCACAAAGCCAAGTAGAACCTGTTGTTGTTTTACAAGGCTGTCTAAAAGCGCGAGTGGTTTTACTTTCTCCAGAGAGCTTGCATGCATGGCTATATTTAAATCAACGAACTACTAGAGCTGATGATAATAACATGCTCATGATTATTGAAGTGCTTCTGACATCTGATCCTATCAGTAATGGACAAACGTGAAAGTGAAGAGCAACAAAACAAGGGAGAAGCCAGAAAAAAGCAAAGGAGCTAATGATTCTTTCAGCAACTTAAAACATGAACAAACTGCCATGTTTAACTATTATCATCACCTTTTGCACTATTATATACTCGTGATTAATTTCTAACAAGAGGTTACATGTGCTGGTAAAAATTAAAGATACAGATGAGAGCTTTGCTCTGACTGTGGGCTATATATTGTGTGCTGTTTTTATACCCTAATAAGGACTAAATGTATGCTGTGTGTAGTTTTTCTGTAATTGATAACATCAGAGACTGTAAGGGTCTTTATGTGTTCATATATGTTGCATTTATTTTTATTTTTTTGTAATCGTTACAGTAGGCTGTTTTGCATCATTGATCTGCAGTTATAATCAAATCATGTTCATAGAAAGGTTAGTAATGAACATTTATACACAAGTAGTCATGTGTATAAAGCCTCTGTTTTGTGAGAAGTGCTTCTCATATGATATGTGAATGAGCCATACAGCTTTACTGTAGACATTAACTCTAGCGAGAATGACGTCAACTGAAACTTTCTGTTGTACACCACGCCCACCAATAGGGTACCATTGGCAGTGTAAACGCAAGCCTGATAAAGGTGACCCGTACTGAACCTGTTACCACTCAGTGGAAACAGGCCATTAATATCCTAAAATGCTCAAGTTTTTAGCATATTCATTGTTAAAAATTGCATGGTTCCACACAATTCCTTCATGTTGTCCCAACACAAATGAACTTGATCGTTTTCACAAATTGAAGTGGATTGAACATAAAACATTAAGTTGTCCTTCAATTAAATTAGTAGTTTTAACAAGCAGCAAAGGTTATTTTTTGAGTGTTGATTTAATAAGATCATGTTGGTCAGAAAGCAGTGTGCTCTGCTCACCCGCTGGCCGCACACAAACACACTTCCCCAGCACAGCTCTGTCCGTGCCAGCATATGGCAGAGAGTCTGACGCCCCCTGAGGCTCTCCTGCTATTGTGGCCTGCCCTGCAGGACACCTGAATGCCAGAGATCAGCTCACTGTCACGCATCAGCAGCTTGAGAGCTCAGAAAGCAACACCTGCAGCAGATCTCAGACCAGTTCACACTTCAGATGACCCAAGAAGCAGCTGTGTTACTAAGAGAGCGCCAGGGTTTGGGATGCAGGAAATGCAGTTTGAAAAGAAATAGTTTGAAGCTTGCTGATACTGCACTGCATGATGAGAAATGGCTTCTGTCCACCACTGTGCAACTCATAAGTGAAGTGCGGCTTAGAACGGTTTACTTGGGAATAACATTTGGTTTCTGGTCTAGTCCGTTTTGCTCTGAAATGGACATTTGGTTCTGGTCTGGTCTGAAATTGACTTTTTTTTGTTTTGGTCTGAAATGGACATTTGGTTCTAGTCTGTTCTGGACTTAAATGAACACTTGGTTCTGGTCTGAAATGGACATTTAGTTTTAGTCTAGTCTGTTCTGGTCTGAAATGGACATTTGGTTCTAGTCTAGTCTGTTTTGGTCTGAAACTGACATTAAGTTCTTGTCTGGTTTGAAATGGCCATTTTCTTTTGGTTCTGGTCTAGTCTATTTTGGTCTGAAATGGACATTTGGTTCTTGTCTAGTCTTTTTTTTTTAAATGAACATTTGGTACTGGTCCAGTCTCTTCTAGTTTGAAATGGACAATTGGTTCAGGTCTGTTCTTGTCTGAATTTAATATTTGGTTCTGGTCTGAAATTGTCATGTGGTTCTTTTTTTTACATTAATTTTTAGTTGTTCTATTTACTTAGTTTACCACTTCAAAATTTCACTTCATTTTTGTAGTGTAATAAGTTTTTTTTTGTTTGCCCAAACTTGTCTCCGTATAATAATTGGCCAGATTTCGGGTTATTAGAATGAAAAGGTTTCATGGATGTTAAAGGTTCTTCGTGGAACCATTGATTTCTATAAAAAAATGTTTATTTAAGTGCATAACTATTACAGTATAAAGATATGTTTTCATGATGCTCAGAAAACACCAAATATATATATGGTGAAAATGTAAAAGAATTACAGCCACAGAGAAATAGCTTTGCTCTACACCACAAAGGACTAGTACTTATATACACAAGAGATGATAACAGAAGAATAAAATTAAGCATTTTTTGTTCAGTGAACATCCATGAGCTTTAAAAGACGCTGTCACATCTTGAATAGTGCCCTATTCAAAGCTCAAAACTGCTTTCATTTATAAAGAAAACACAAGCCAGGATGCTGAAGCAACTGTCAGGCAGAGCCGAAGAAGAAATATAATGACCTTTTATATTGAATTTAAAGCAAAGGGAACAATGATTTGCACTATAGGGATTAAAAACTGCATTCCTATTGCTACTAATGTAAGTTATACATAACATATGGCTGAAATAGTAAGTGCAGGGTGCCAGTACCAGTACTTGCAGAGGACCGTCTTAATTTACAGTTCTATTAAATTAAAACAACTTTTTGAAGACAACAAAATATGACATCTGGATGGTTGTTTTAAGAGTTTACTGGCATGTTAGTTTTTAAAAAACTGTATTTAAAGCCCATTTGAAAAGGAAATTTATCAAGTTACTTTAAATTATGTATTCTTTCATTCATTCATTTGTTCGTTCATTCATTCATTCATTCATTTTCCTTCTGCTTAGTCCCTTATTTATCAGGGGTGGCCACAGTGGAATGAGCCACCAACTATTCTGGCATATGTTTTATGCAGTGGATGACTTTCCAGCCGCAACCCAGTACTGGGAAACCCCTATACACTCACATTCACACATATACTATGACCGGATTTAGATCATCCAATTCACAAAATTGCATGTCTTTGGACTGTGGGGGAAACAGATGCACCAGGAGTAAACTCACATGAAGAGAACATGCAAACCCCACACAGAAATAACCCAGCCGGAACTTGAACCAACAACCTTCTTGCTGTGAGGCGACAGTGCTAACCACTGAGCCACCATGCTGCCCTAAATTATGTATTATTAAATGAAAAAATATATTTTTTACTCTGACAATATTCCTAAACTAAAAGTAATGACATGCCTATTGTAAATAAAAAACTAACATAAGACTAACAATTAACTAACAAACATAAGAAAAATAATATAACTAAAAATATATATTAACTGTTATTATTATTATTATTAATTAATTAATTAATTAATTAATTAATTTATTTATTTATTTATTTATTTATAATTTTTAAACAGGAAAAGATTAAGATAATCGGGCCTGACTCAGCATGAATGCTGTTTTTCAGCAGGTTCCTGCTCTGCAGAACATAGAAACATACAGACACAGCATCCATCAACACATGAGAACAATACAAACAATTACCAAACATACAAAATAGAGGGAAGCAGGCTACTAACTCAGTGGCTACAGCGATAGTTCACCATCAGATGATGAGCATGGGATTTTTTTAAATGTCTTAGTGTTGGTATTGTTTTTAGATGTTGTGGGATCTCATTCCAGGCTTTTGTGAATACATAAAAGAAAGATCTCTGTCCATAACAGTTTTTAAAAGCAGGTAACGGCAAACATCCATTTGTTGCAGATCTGGTGGAACGATCAGTCCTTGTGTTAAGTTTTGGTATCAAAGCACAGAGGGCTGGTGAGGTAGCACTATTAAAAATGTTATAATACAGTTTAATCCCTGTGTTCATAATGTAATTTTGAAATGATAAAGCATTAGAGAGTGATAGAGCAAAACAGTGATGTGTTCATCCAGAAAGTCTATTGTGGATCTTAAATGCCCTATTGTACAATCTAGCTATTGGCTCCAAGATATCATTTGTTGTGAGAGACCAAACAGGCAAACAGTAAGACAAGGTAGACAAGATTATGGCATGAAGATACGTTTCAGAAACAGAAAAAGACAAATTTGTTCTAATTTTCCCATGAACAAATAGCTTTTGTTTCAGCTTTTATAAACATTTTGAGCATGGGCACAATAAGTGAGATGAGAATCCAGAGAATCCCAAATATTGATGTGTGGATACAATGGAAAGTTTTTGATTTGAGAAAATGATAGGATAGGATATGGACAATTTTCGCCTAGGTGAATAAAAGTACATACATTCTGTTTTCTTAACGTTAATAGTCAAATGATTGTCTTGCAGCCATTGATGTAAATGCTGAAAATCTGTGTTTATTATATTGTTAATTGTGTCTGTACTTGATCCAGACACAAAAAGTACAGTGTCATCAGCATACAATAAAGAATCTGAATGTTTAATTACCTGAGGGAGGTCATTGATATACATCAGGAAAAGTAAAGGTCCCAAAATGCTTCCCTGTGGAATCCCCATAGAACAACCCAATGCCCGCGATGTTGTTGTACCAATTTTAACAACCTGAAATCTATTAGATAAATATGATGAAAACATATCAATTGCAGAAGAAGATTAAAGAGATTAAAAGAGATCAATTTGTTTAAAAGAATAGTATGATTAATTGTATCAAAGGCTTTTCTAAAATCTATGTATACAGCTCCAGTGACATGACCTTTATTTAGTGCAGTGCGTATATGTTCAGTAAATAAAAGCAATGTTGACATGGTTGACCGCAATGGTCTAAAGCCATGCTGGCTATCACTAAGCAAATTATTGTCTTCAAGATACTCAATTAACTGATTATACAATGCTTTTTCAAGTAACTTAGAAAATGTAGGGAGAATTGAAATTGGCCGGTAATTAGAGACACTAGTTGGGTCCTCAGATTTGAATATTGGAATAATCTGAGCAGTTTTCCAGATGTCAGGGAATTTATGGAGCCTAAAACACAAATTAACTAAGTGATGAAAAAGTGGTACAAGAGTACTTGCATGAGTTTTCAAAAAATGCATGTTTAAATTGTTTACATCGCAGGCATGAGATATACTAAAAGACTTCAGAATATCGGATAACTCACTTTGTGAGATCTCAGAAATAGAAAACTGTTGAAGAGTATTCGGTGGTACTGGGAGCATTGGAGAGGCAAAAAATTTAGAAGACAGCTCTTGTACAGATGAAATGAAATACTCATTGAATGAGTTAGCAATTTTTTCATGATCAGTGAGAAGAGTACCATTTATAGTAATTTGTAAGTTATTGTTATTTTTTTTTTATATTTTCACCAGTTATAGATTTAATAGTTCACCATAGTGCTCTTGGATTGGTAGCAGCTTGATTAACTTGATTTTGAAAATAGAGTTTTATTATTATTATTATTTTCTCTGATTGGTTGTTTAGGGACTGAGTTGCTTATTTTTACTTATGTTAACAGATAACAGCCTCTTGTATGTCTTCACTTAAATAACTGTGTGTGTGTATTTATTTGACATGGACATCACAATTACACCGGACAACCAAATGCATTTGTTTCAGTGTTCTAGCAGACTTGCTAATTCTCAACACCCGTCCAGGGGAGGCTTGACATAAAATGAAAACAGAATGGATACATATACACAACATTATAATTCTTTGCGTAAGGCAAAAGCAAAGGCGGCATGATCAAACAAACTAATAGCAAACTATTGGTGTAAACTGCTGTTTTGTTTTTAACCATTTTTTAGGTACAGAACTAACAACATTTACATTTCTTTCTTATTTTAAGCTAAGAGGTAAATCATTCCACAATTTGGTTCTCTGTTAAGGTTTCCTGGCAATTTGGTTCACTTTGGAACAAGACAGTCACCATTAGCAGTTGCTCGTGTGACTCTGTGAGAGGTTTGATGCCTACTGATTAGATCAGAAAACAGCAAACAGCTTAAACATTTAAAAACCAATTTAAGATCATTACATTTATAAATCTATCAAAACTAAAAAGGTTATGTTTACATAAACCTCACAATGATGTCATCGCATAGGCTTTAAAGGTGCTGTATGTAAATGTTTGACTCTTCTAATTCATAAAAATACGATAATATGTTTGCAGATATTTAATAAATATGCCAAGTAAACATACTTGTTCTAAAAAACAATGCTGAAGTCAGATATTCTGCTTTGAAAACGTGTTTTCCGTGCCGGAATGCTGTCTTTGTTTTGGTTATTTTAACCTGCCCAATGCCAGTTTAGCCAATTACATTTCAGCTCTGGGTTGCCTTATGAATGAAAACAGCGTATTTCATTCATTCATTCATTCGGAAAGACTCTGAAAGCATGCGTCCGTGACCAAAATGCAACCTCCGGTGGACAGTAGCAGACTCTGAAATGAGACAGATTTAGTTCTACATGAGGGTATTAATTAGCAAATGATATAAATATTATGAATGTAAACATTAGGTGAGCTTGTTACATTGTAACCGCGTGTCTTAACAACACGCTTCATGCTGAGATACGCAGTGATAAGCACTTTGGCTGTTTGCACCAGACAAAACACGACAGAAATTTAAATACAGCCATTCAGAAGCACAGAATATGCACTCACTCACGAAATAGTAAGGTTTATAATCTATTTAATACTTATTAACCCTCTTAAACGTTATTAAATGTAGGCTACATGCTGAATCACTGATATGTGTTTAGTTCTAACATTCAATTTCAAACAGTTTATTTTATCTGAGATGAATTATCTGCTGCTGCTTTCAGTATGTCAATATATGTTATGTAAAATGCCATTCACACTCACATTGTTAGCATTAAACACTGAATAAAACGCATTGAGGTGTACCTGAGGTCATCATTGTCAGTTTTCTGTTGTGAGAAATAGAAGCCGTTTCTAATATATCAATTTGAGGTGTTGGTTAGGACAAAAACTCCTTTTAATATGAAAAATATTCCTTCTGTCAGGTGTCGTTGCTTTTATTTAGAACATGATTTAAATCACTCGCTCCTGTACTCAATCTGGCAACCTGCAATTGCGTTTGTTTTGATTCAGGAGTACAATACCTATGTTCAACCACTGGGTGTCAAACTTGCATACTGCACCTTTAAGTCCATAATTTGAATTGCTTGTTTATATATCGAGTCAATAGGCTTCAACGTAGTTAAAGAGTTAAAGATCAGTAGTTAAAGTAGTAAACAAATGTTTCTACAAGAATAGAAAAACCTAAAATGTTTGACATCAATTCTAAAAAAATATACATGATGTCTGTTTATATGAGAATAAAAAAGTGCAAGGTTTCTGTGGTAGGATTAGGTAAATAAAAACAGTGTTAGGTCAGTTTAAAAAAAGAGTAGTCTATGGTAAGTCTCTACCAAGACAGCTGTACAGGTCTGTGTGTGTGTGTGTGTGTGTGTGTGTGTGTGTGTGTGTGTGTGTGT
>CAIGQZ010034990.1:16312616-16350127 GCA_903798205.1 Danio tinwini | reverse complement strand
AATAATAATAATAATAATAATAATAATAATAATAATAATAATAATAAGTAGAATAATAGTAATGATAATAATAATTATGATAATGATAATGTTTTAATGAATGCTTCTAAATTTATAATTTATTATTGTTATTATTATTATTATATTATTATATTTTTAATTAATAATATATTTATAATAATATTTTAATGTTTTTCATTAATAAAGTTTCTAATAATTATAATAACCTAGTTTTTCTGCTATAATTCACATGAACTTCCAGACAATAAATAACTAATAAACTACTAAAAATGTCCATACAAATCAATTTACAGTGTATATAACACTAATACGAATATTAATATTCTAATATTTTACTTAAAAATAATTTTAACAATCTAAAATATTTTTTTATTTTACATTACAACTGTAAAGCCTGAATACTAATAATTAAGAAAAGCAGTAGTAGTAGTAGTAATAATAATAATAATAATTATTATTAGTATTATTATTATTAGTAGTAGTAGTAGTAGTAGTATATATATTAGTAGTATACAGTATATTGTAATTAATAATAATAATAATAATATGAATATGAATAATATAAATAATAATAATAAAGTTTTTTTATAAATTTTGTTTCTATGCTATAATTTATGAACTTCCAGACAATAAATAACTAATAAACTATTTAAAATGTCCAAACTAACCAATTTACAATGTAATTAATACTCACACATTAACACATTAAAATAATTTTAAAAGAATAGATTTAAAAAATCTAAATATTAAATTGCAACTGTAAAGTCTAAAGTCTAATAATTCTGATCTTCCGAACCTTTAGCCATCAATATTGTATTCTGACTTAAAAACAAAAGGCCCATGATAGAATGTAAGTTTTAAGTATATTTATTATAAATATTACTCCTCTCTGGAGATGAGATATGGCACTGATATTCCCTGGTCTACGGCACTTTTATATTCATTGTGGTGCTAATCCACATAGCAGCTGCATCCTAATAGACGCTCTCTAGCCTTTGATTACAATAAATCAGAGCCCAGAGCTTTTTGGCTGTCTTTCCAACAGGGTTTGATTTGCAGTCTTGAACAAAGAGACGTCATTGCCCTGCATGCAAAAGTTCATTGGTAGGCAGCAGCTGTGGCATGCATGCATGTTATAAGAATACAATATGGAAAATATGCACACATATATATGAAAGGGGTCACAATTAAATGCGAGATGACCACAAATAGCTGTGACATTGACTTGTGTACTGCCGGAACAATGTACATTTCGAACTAGTTTTATTCCAAGAATCTCACTGGATGTTAGTAAGTGCAACATATGTTTTTGATTACATTTATATATCTGTTGTTGTTGTTGTTTTTTTTTAATCAAAATCTTTAATTTTGTATCTAATAAATTAATGCATCTAATAAATAGTGCAATAAATTAATTAAAATAAAAGTAAAGATATTAAGGATGTTTGCAAGATTTCTATTTCTAAGTTTGAAAGATCTGTATTTCTAATAATAGTAAAATAGATTTTATTTTCATTTATTTCATTTATCATTATTTATTTATTTATTTATTTATTTATTAATATTAGGTTTTTAAATCCCAGATAATGATAATTGTGTCTTGAATTTAGCTTTGCATCCCAAAGTGAATTGAATAAAAAATATATATTAAAATACAACATTAATATTTTCAGTTGTAATATTGTAGTATTTTACACAATTATTTTTTTATTACTATATTTTCTAATAAATTAAATATATTCTTGGTGAGCATGCAATCTATTTGTATGTATACGTTATATTCAAAATAAAATTTAAATAACAAAATCGAATAAATAAGCATTAAAACAAACCGACAGTTACATCAAATATATACTAAAATAATAAAATAAGGTAATACTTTTAATAATTAAAAAATAATTCATCCAAAAATGATCACATGAAATTTACAAACAAACAAATAAATGTATGAATGGATGCACATTTGATTAAAACAATCAATCAAATTAATACTAATTAAATAATTATTATTAAAACCCATATTTTATGTATACGTGGCAATAAATTTGTATTATTATTATTATTATTATTATTATTATATATTTCTTATATTTCTTATTTTTTTACATTTTTTATTTATTGCTTTTTAGTTAGATCTTATTTTCAGCTTATTTTTATGTATTATTTATAAATGTCAAATTTTATTTATTATTATTATTGTTTAACACACCTAACGCTAATTGTCTTGATTTTAGCTTTGACTCCCAGAGTGAATTACATTTAATCTAATATATATTCAAATATAATATAAATATTTTAAATTGCAATACTATTTCACACAAAAAATATATTACTATATCGTTAAATAAATTAATTGTACGCTTTGTAAACATGAACACATTTACATATACATTTATACATAATTTTCAGTCTTAAAAACAAGATTAAAAGAAAAAATCTAATTAAAAAGCATTAAAACAAACAATCAAAGGAAATATGCATTAAAATATTAAAATAAGCTAATACTTTTAATAATTGAAAAATAATTCATCCAAAAATGATCACATGAAATTTACAAACAAACATAATAAATAACAATAAATGTATAAATGGATGTACATTTGATTAAAACAATCAACCAAATAAATATAAATTAAATATGTATAAATAAAACCCAGAGGTATTACATAGCTATGTGTTTATTATTATTATTATTTTTATATTAATAATGTTTATAATAAATAATAATAATAATGTTTAATTGTTTCAAAATAACAACATATAATAACAATATATAACAACAACAACAACAACAATAATATTAATAATAATATAATAAAAATATAATTATAATTAATAATTACTATTATTACTGTTGTTGTTGTTGTTGTTGTTGTTGTTGTTTTATCTTTGAATTAGTAATATATTTATAATAATAATTTTAAACAATGCTAAAAAAATTTAAATATTTTTCATTAATAAAATTTCTAATAATAATAACCTAGTTTTTGTGCCATAATTTACATGAACTTCCAGACAATAAATAACTAACAAACTACTAAAAAATGTCCATACAAATCAACTTACAGTGTAACTAACACTAATATTAACATTAAAACTCTAATATTTCACTTTAAAAATATTTTTAAATAATCTTAAAAAAATATTTCACATTACAACTGTAAAACCTGAATAGTAATCATTAATAAATAATAATAGTAATAATAATAATAGTAGTAATAATAAGGTTTTAATAAATGTTATTAAATTAATAATAATAATAATTAAAATACAATAATAACAATAGGAATAACAATAATACTTATTATTATTATTATTATTATTATTATTAATATTGTTGTTGTTGTAATATATTTTAATGAATAATATATATTTAATAATAATAATAATTATTTAATTAATAATGTTATTATTATTTAAATAATATTATTATTTAAATAATATTATTATTTTAATAATAATAATAATAAAGCAAAAAACATAATAATCTCACATCTCAAACGACCTTGTTTTTGTGCTATAATTTACAAAAAAATGTCCATAAAAATTATTTTACTGTGTAATCTATGCTAATATGAATATTATTATTCTAATATTTTACTTTAAAATATCTGTAAAATTTAATGCTAAATTTTAGCATTATAATTGTATAAATGTATCAATAAAATTGTATTTTGCTGTATTTTATTTTGTACATTTGACTAAAACAAGTAAACAAATAAATACTAATAAATAATTATAAGTAAAACCTATATTTTATGTATTACATGGCTATGTGTTGTTTTTGTTACTATTATTATTATTATTATTATTATCATTAGTAGTAGTAGTAGTAGTAGTAGTAGTAGTAGTAGTAGTAGTAGTAGTAGTATTATGAAGCATTGCTGACACTCAGAAATGCTAGGAGAGACTATGATGAGAGGTATGAGTGTTATGTAAGGTGTCCGATCAGGAGAACTCTACGATGACATAAGCGTGTAGTGAGTGGGAGGCATTAAATTAAAGCCCTCCTGGCACAAACAGTGAACACAAACTGGGAACAGGTACAGCAGAAAGAGAGAGAGAGAGAGAGAGTCACGCACACGTCACACACACTTCCGCATGGCTGAGCCACATTCATGCTAACAGACCCTCATTTAAGTCTTTAACCTTGACGGTGTGCAAAACACGAGCCACAGCATCAGCACAATAAAAAAAGAGGCACGCAGGAATGCTAATGGCTCTCTCCAGGTTACCATTAGCCATTCTCTTTATAAACGTTAGCAGGCCAGACGGCTGATATTTCTGCAGTGTCACATTACTGGGCTTTGGTTTCAGCCGTTTGCTGAACTTTGGGGTTAGCAGTCAAACGCACACATATACAGTTGAAGTGTTTAATGTATACGCTTATTAAATAGCCCTACCACTAAACCCATCTCTCACAGGAAACATAGCAAATTGTGAATGTGAAAAAACTAAGTGTGATTTTTAAGTATTTTGAATTACGAGGACACAAGGTATGTCCTCGTAAACCAGCTTAAAAGAGTACAACTTGCAAAACAAGTACTACACACATACACACAGATGCTGGAATGACTATAGTGCTTCAGCCTGAAGACAGGAATTCATGCAGAACAAAAGGACATACTTGTAAGTCCACTTAAAACTGATATGACCATATAAAGCAGGACTCATGACCAGCGAGCTAGATTACATAACCTCAGTGAAACCAGAGCTCCGTTGAACGTGTCTGCATTTCTCTGTCTTTTGTCAGGGATCCTTTAGTGACATCATAGAGGAAACTGTACAGCGAGGTGTCTGTTTTGGTGCAGTTTCTACAGGTGATGCTGTACATGAAACCTGTACTCTTTTTTTTTTTCAGGAAGGTCTCTGGATGATTAGATACTGGTGTGTTGGTGCCTCCATCAGGCTTGTTCTTTGCTCTTCAGAATTTACGGTGCTATACAAATGTTTAAAGTCTGCATGAATGAGAAGTTGCTGAGACTTTTTATTCAATATGTTGATGTACTGGGTGGTGCGGCGGCGCAGAGGGTAGTGCTGTCACCTCACAGCAAGAAGGTTGCTGGATCAAGCCTCGGCTAGGTCAGTTGGCATTTCTGTGTGGTTCCATTCGGGTACTCTGATTTCCCCTACAAGTCCAAACACGTGCTATAGGTGAATTGGGTAAGCTAAATTGTCTGTAGTGTATGTGTGTAAATCAGAGTGTATGGGTGTTTTCCAGTGATAGGTTGCAGCTGGAAGAGCATCCGCTGCAAAAAATATATATACTTGATAAATTGGCAGTTCATTCTGCTGTGGCGACCCCTGATTAATAAAGGCTCTAAGCCGAAAAGAAAATGAATGAATGTTGATGTACTTTCAATAGAACATTGAGTAGGGGGCGGGGCTTTCTTTTTGGGTATCATTCCCTCATAGCAAACTAACAGTAAGAGGGGCGTGGTTAAAAATATTGTGACGGAAGCATCAAACTGATATCAACAGAGAAAAACTGCCACTTAAAATGCGGAAGAAAATGGTGAGACTTTGATTGAAGATTACCAAAGCAAACATAGTTTTAAGTGGACTAACTTGCAGGGCGACATGGTGGCTCAGTGGTTAGCACTGTCACCTCACAGCAAGAAGGTTGCTGGTTCGAGTCCTGGCTGGGTCAGTTGGCATTTCTGTGTGGAGTTTGCATGTTCTCCCCATGTTCGCATGGGTTTCCTCCAGATGCTCCGGTTTCCCCCACAGTCCAAAGACATGCGAAAAAGGTGAATTGAACTAAATTTACCATAGTGTATGTGTGTGAATGAGAGTGTATGGATGTTTCCCAGTACTAGGTTGCAGCTTGAAGTGCATCAGCTGTGTAAAACATATGCTAGATAAGTTGGGGGTTCATTCCGCTGTGGCGACCCCTGATGAATAAAGGGACTAAGCAGAAGGAAAATGAATGAATAAATGATTAACTTGCATAAATTTTTCATGTAAAGAATGACCATGTGCACTAGCAAAATAAGCATTGTGCATAAACAGGATGCAGAAATGCTGACCTGACAGTCATTTATGTATGTGACTGTGTATATGAGAAATGTCAGTATTACCAGTAGCAATTTGATATGACTGTATATCAGCACTGCTGTGAGTTGTGTGTAGAAAGTAAAGTAAATATTGCAGTGCTATAGGTGTAATATTGCTTATATACAACAATTTGACTGCACACTGTAAAAAATCCATAACATTTATGGTAAAAAAACTGGCAGCTGTGGTAGAAACAGATTGTCTAAATATTACAGTAAACTACTGTATTTCATTTATTTCTTGTGTTTTTCATTAACTTATATACATTGTACCTTTGTTACACGGAAAAAAAACACAACTATAAGCATGTGGTGATGAGAGAGTCATATGATGAACCAATGCTCATCACAAACTTTTCCTCACAACAAGCAGAGAAACGTACTAATATATAGAAGCAAGCAGTGTAGGACTGGGCGATAAAATCGATATCGGTATTTACTGATTGACCACCATTGTCAATATTGATAATAAAAAAAGTTTGGTATGTAGTTTTGGAATGAAGCGCTATAGTTTTATTAAAACATGGCTGCTGAGAGCACGCTTTGGAAGCAATCGCAATAAACATGATGTGCAAGTGACGGACACGTAACGCGCACGCATTTTCCAGGGACACCTAGTTGAAAAACATCTGAACTTTTCTGAATGCCCCGAGCACTAGAACTAACCAATCTTTTTCACACTTTGTATGAAATATACACATTTCATTAATACCGGCAGACTAATTACCTCAGACAAACACAAAGCTTGCGCTTGTCAATACAGGTCAGAATAACAACACATGTGAAAATGAGTGTGGTATAGCAGCAGTGAGGAGATGAAAAAGTGTAAATGAAAAAGTATTTCGCTACACTCTCAGAAATAAAGGTACAGGAGCTGTCGCTGCTGCAGTACCTTTTCAAAAGGTACATACTTGTACCCAAAGAGTCCACAACGGTACCTCTAAGGTGCATATTAGTACCCAAATGTACCTAAAAAAAGTACCTTTGAGGTACCATTATGGACCCTTCAGGTACAAATATGTACGTTTTGAAAAGGTACTGCCCCAGTGACAGCTCCTGTACCTTTATTTCTGAGAGTGTAGAGTGGCTTTTTGGTTTCTTTTCTTGTGCATCCCAGCAACTAGCTCCCCATCTGAAAGAGTTTTTAGCATAGTAGTAATGTAATCATTCAACTTCACAATTTTTAATATTGCAATATGTATTTAAAAAATGATGGCTGGTTCCTTTACTTGAAAGCTCAGATTTGATTATCATGATTTGTTTTGTTTACAGAGTTTGAGGTTTACTGTATCATTATTATTGACACCATAGAGATGTTGATCTACCTTTACCATTGCACACACTTTGTAACAGTTTATTTATCAAGTTTAAGAGTCTCTTTAACACTTATGTTTTTTTATTATAAAGATAACAGATATTTTGTTTAAATATTTTTGTTTTTGACTATTAAAACTATTTGTATTAGTAAAAAAAATGTAATATTCCTAAATGTATTGCTAAAAATATTCAATAATTATCTATATCAAATGATATGAAACATGATATCGTAATAACTTTTTTTAAATATCGCCCAGCCCTAACTCTAAGCCCTAGTGTCCTACACATTGCTACAGTACACAAACACATACAATAAAGTAATGCAATGAACATTATTTGTCAAAATTATATGCAACATAAAACTCTGAAGTACATACGGTAACTGATGAGAAAAACTAAACAGATACATAGTAATGTCAATAAAAGAGAGGTGTTGAAGGAATTATGTGGAAATTTTGTTTACAGTTATTAATGGTATATATTAAGGAAACTTACTGTTAACCAGGTTACAGATTTTTGCTGTAGCGTTTTATGTTTTACTGTTGAAATCTCAATTCTTTTTTACAAAACTCTTGTAAACAGCACATGTGAAAGATAAATCTCTGTCTCCCTGCATGCTGGGTGATCACTCTACTGTCACGCAGAACATTTCTTTATGTTTGCCATGCTAACAACTCAAGCAGCAGCTCAAGTGAGACACTATGTGAATCATGTCTACGTTTGTCTGTGTGACATTTCCAAAGTGGAAATCAATTGTATTGATTCAGTGTGAGCTCAAGGGAGAGACGCAGAAAAACTCCATGACGGATAGGCATGATGTATCGAAGACTGACATGGATAGTTCAGCCAATAACAGCAACATGACAACAGCTCTTATGGTAACACCTCTTCTTCCTAAGAAGTTTGTGTTTACAAGTTGGCAAAACCTAATTATGATGTTAAATGTGTTTGCGTCATTTTTGGTAAAGCAGATACATCTTTATCATGAATGGTAAAACAAAAATATAGGCCAATAAATTATGGATCTTTTCCAATGGTGGGACTAATTATGGATTACTTCCACTTCAGATGCCGTCATGAGAGTTTTAATTAGTGTCTTCAACATATCGTGACATCACATGCAGCAGGTGCATGCTTTACTCTGAAAAGAGAGGACTTCAGGATTTGGGCTGGGCAATGTTGCAAAAACAATTACCTCGATATCATGTTTCATATCATTCGATATCGATAATTATTGATTATTGTTTAACAATACATTTAAGAATATTAGGATTTTTTTTATTTACCACTTTATTTTAATTTACCAACATTACTAAGGCAAATAGTTTTAATAGTCAAAAACAAAAATATTGAAACTAATTATCTGATCTCTTTATAATAAAATAAACATAAGTGTTAAGGAGATGAAATGTTACAAAGTGTGTGCAATGGTTAAGGTAGATCAACATCTGTAAGGTGTCAATAATAATGATACAGTAAACCTTTAAACTCTGTAAACAAAAAAAACTATGATAATCAAATCTGAGCTTTCAAGTAAAGGAACCAGCCATCATTATTCAAATACATACTGCAACATTACAAATTGTGAAGTAGAATGACTATATTACCAATATGCTAAAAACTCTTTCAGATGGGGAGCTAGTGGCTGGGATGCACAAGAAAAGAAACCAAAAAGCCACTTTGGCGACATCCTTACATTTTTTTTTTATTTACAATCTCTTCACTGCTGCTACACAGCACTCATTTTCGCATGTGTTGTTATTTGGATCTGAAGTGAAAAGTTTACTTCACTATTTACAATGGGCTTTGCATTCACGCTCTTCTGGGGTTTCTCGTAACAAGGTGACTATCAACCGTTTTCTCAGAGGTTGACAAACAGACATTGCTGCAGCTCCGATGCAAGTATATGTAGAAAAGTAAAAAGCACTGCAGTGTTTGGATGTGATATGTTTGTGAGCGCGCTCAGCAGCCACATTTTAATAAAACTACAGCACTTCATACCGAATCTTTTTTTAATTTATATTGACAATGGTGTTCGGTCAATATATATCGATACCAATTTTGTCGCCCAGCCCTATTCAGTATTGCAATTTGTAAATGATTTTGAGTAAAAAAAAAAAGAATAACTTTCTGCAAGGTTTTATAATGAAATCAGTCGTCCACTGTCCACTTTCACACACAGTTGTGTTTTGATTTTATAAACAGGCTTAGAAAAATTCACATCAGGATTTCTATTTTTTCGCTTCTGTTTCTGAGTTATCGTTATCAATACCCATCAAATTTTCCATATCGGTGCATTTCTAAATTTCCATTCAAAATAATAATAATAATAGTAATTTCTTACATTTATGTAGTGCTTTTTTGGACACCCAGCGCTTTTACACATTTTTGGGGGAATCTCCCCATCCACCACCAGTGTGCAGCATCTACCTGGATGACGGGATGGCAGCCATATTACGCCATAACGCACACTACACACCAGCTGATTGGTGGAGAGGAAGCCAATTATAATATGGAGATGGTTAAGAGGCCATGATGGACAGAGGCCATTGGTCAAATTTGGCCAGGATGTCGGGGTTAAACCCCTACTCTTTTTCAAAGGACAGCCTGGGATTTTTAACGACCACAGACAGTCAAGACCTCGGCCTATTTCTACAAAAACAATGCACAAAGAATGTCTAGTAGGTGTGTTTTTGCTGTATTTTTTGTGAAGGTACTATAAATGTAATACTTCACATAGTAAATGTTATATTTTGCATATCTAATTTTAAAGCTAATAAAAATAATAATAATTCATATTTAAAAAACTAAGAACTTAAAGTGCTCCTATTATACTATTTTAATCATTCCTAATTTAGTTTTGTAAAAGGTCTACATCATGGGTCTCAAACTGGATTCCTAGAAGGGCCGCAGCTCTGCTTTTGCTCCAACCCTAATCAAACACAGCTGATCCAGATAAACAAGGTGTTCAAGACTACTAGAGACTATTAAGGAGGTGTGAGTTGGAGGTGGTTGGAGCTAAACTATGCAGAGCTGTACGACACTGGTCTACATCAAATTAAAAAGAGCACTTATTTTAACATAAAATAAATTCACATGAACTAAATTCTCAAAAAACAATTCATTCAAAGATTCAATTTACTCTTAAAACCCCTCCTTTCTGGCAGTCTGCTTAGCTCTGATTGGTCAGATGGATGAGTCAGTTGTGATTTATCTGAAACTAAATACCCATTATTGAATTTTACACCTGATTCACACGAGGCTTTAGCGTCAACGCTTGACGAAGGGTGTGTCTGAAGTTGGGGCTGACGCGATCGTCATAGCAGCGTCAGCCAATGAAATTAGTCTGCAATCAGCTGCTGTCTGAGTGGGGTATTTGCATAAAGCTATCTGATTGGCTGATGCTTCTGTTGGCACTTGAAAAGTTGAGAAATTCCCAACTTCTGCAGCGAGCAACAGTGCTAAAATGGCGCAGACAGATCCGCAATTCAGTTCGACAATGCTTGATGTCACTAGGGCTGAGCGATTTGGCCTAAAATCAAAATCTCTATTGATTGAACATTTTAACTTGATTACGATTAATCAATGATTATTTAGTTTTGTTTAGTTTTTTTGCCCTTGTAGTTCACTGATACGTTTTGTACAGTAAATATGCTCTCATATTACAAGTGAGAGATTTTGAACTTTAAACAACTGAAATTAAAACACACATTGCCTAAAACAGTCTTTTTTTTCTTATTAAAAAGTGAAAATAACTTGCACTTTTAGAAACAAAATTTATTATTTTTTAAGTTTTTCATATTAAAAGTAGAAGATAAGCAGTATCTCTTCTAAATAAAATAACTTGTGCATAGCCTAAATAAATAATATTTTAAAGAGTGCATTTCTTGAATCCTCTGTGAACAAATGTTTTAATGTAATTTTATGTAATTTTATTGTAATAGAAAACATCTCAAGGCATCTTTGGCATAACTTCTAATCATCGTCAATGTAGTGCAAACGTGCCATGTGTAGTTACATTTATGGAGGTGCGAGGATATGCGACCGCGTGAAGGCTGCGCCGGACCATACCCATGTGCCCATACCCATGAAGCGTTGACATGACGCCCCATGTGAATCGAGCATTAGTTCCTCAATCTTCAGTGATTGAACATGCTGTAACAATTTGTAGTATAATGAGAAAACAAATGGCTAAAACATTAACTAGAAAAGACAAATTTGTCTTAGAATGTCAGCTTGACTAAATCATGCTTTAAAGTAAAAAAAAAGTTTCAATTGCTCAAAGTTTGACAAAATAACATGATTAGAAAGGAAGCTAGTTAGTTTTCATCCTGACAGAGGACTCAGTCCACATTGCATCAGCTCTCCGCGTGGGATCCAGATTGCCTTAGTTTGTAAAATCTGTAAGATTGCTTCCCTATTCTTGGGGAGCTAATAACACCATATGTCTTTAAATAGATCCTATGCATCACCTGGGCCTTTCATGGGGTTAATATAATCACAGCCTACTAAATTGATTTGGCGTCTCAGATGCACAAGCAGCGCCTCTTCCAGAGGTGCCAAACACAATCAAACATTTTGACAGCGCTGCGAATCACGCCTGAAGGCAACGGCATGATGCTGCTGCTCCTTTGGAACAATTTGACCTCCCTTGATCAATCAGCAAAGTGAGGGCAGTCGACAGCAGTCTGCGTCCAGACGAGGAGAGAAACGGGAATAGCAACAGTCTATTCTGTCTCGCTGTCATCTGTCATTAAGCTTCATGAATCTGGAGCATTCCATTGCTCGCCGGATGTTTGCCAAATCCAATCAGGGATGCTGAAAACTCTGCACTGAAGGGATTGCAGGGTCACTGGGGGCTACAACCACGCAACGGTCGCCAGCGGGGGGAGACTGTTTAAAATGGAATAATCTCATACACATGGGTGAAATATGAGGTTAGAAATACAATAATTCTTGGTAAGATGATGCAGATGACATTATGGCGTCTGACTGTTATAGCATCCATTGCTTTTCCATCAAGCCCTTATGATTTCAAGAGCTTAGCTTTGCATAATTGTGACATTTCCTTTATTTAGTTTCGCTTGTGTACTGTATCTTTAAAGGTGCTGTATGCAAGTATTTGACTCTTCTAAAGCATAAAAATACCATAATATGTTTGCAGATATTTAAGAAACATGCCAAGTGATCATTCTTGTTTATCTGAAAAACAATGCTGACGTCAGATATTCTGCTTTGAAAATGTGTTACTTGCCAGAACGTCTGTCTTTGTTTTCGTACCTTTAACCCACCCAATGCCAGTTTAGCCAATTATATTTCAACACCCTGCGTTGCCTTGGTGGAAAACAGCGTATTTCATTCATTCAGTGATGAAGGCTCAGTCTTCAACCAGTCTGCGACCAAAATGCGACCTCCGGTAAACAGCAGCAGACTCCGAAATGGGATGCAGATTCAGAGTTCCACATGAGGTTATTAATTAGCAAATAATATAAACATTAGGCGAGCAGGTCACATTGTAACAACCTTGTCCTAACAACACGCTACATGATGAGGTTTGCAGCGATGAGCAATTTGCCTATTTGCACCAGATAAAACACAACAGAAATTTAAATATTCAGTAGCACAGAATAGTGCACTATTATATAAATAATAGTAAAATATAAATTTCTAAAATATAAATTTGAGGTGTTGGTTAGAACAAAACGTCCTTATAATACGGAAAATATTCTTTCTATTGTGTGTTGTTGCTTTTATTTATTACACGGTTTAAATCAGCCTTAAATCAGCCTTTAGGCTCGACAGTCAAGCATGCTCCTGATGGTGTCGTCAGTCCTGTTCTTACGTGTGTTTTGAACCAGGTGTGCAATACCTAATTCAACCACTGGGTGTCAAACTTACATACTGCACCTTTAAACTGGATGCAGACAGAGGCTTGATGTGGGCAGTTCTTAAAAATGTATAATAAGATGGCTTGCAGCCATGTGACAGTAACACATTTTAGCTGAAGCTTTTATCAGCATATGCCGATGTTATCAGAAAAAAATAAAAAATAAAACTGAACTTTATTATTTATTAGCTCTGTTACAACCTTTTTAAAAAGTTATGACTTTTAATGAGTTATCAAACTTAAAAGAAAATAATTAACCAATTAGGTATGTGAAACTGCAAAAAAAAATGTATTTAAACATATGTTTGATTGCAGTTTCACACTTTCACCTTACATTTGCTTTTGAAAACACTATTGGTTGAGATTAGGTCAGTGATTTGCTTGGTCTGTACAACAAGCCCCACCTTCTTGTGGACATGTACAAGCAGGACGTGTATCTGAAACGTACAACAAAACGTACTGTAAGTAACTTTGAGGCTGGCAAAAAGACAGTGCCTTCTCTGCAATGAAACTTACCCCTAGCAACATAGGTTTACCAAAAATGTAGGCTGAGGCATACATTTTCAATGAGCCTGGGCTTATAAATGCTTTACATAGTTTCATCATCATTTTAGTTTAATTAGATAATGTTAACAAAGGGAGCCTTTTTTAAAAGTGTTGACAGGCAATAATCTAATGAAGAATCTGGAGCACTGGAAGGCACTACGTAAAATCCGGAAACACTATATTTATCAAGTCATATGTAGTGAAGCTTATGACATGTAAACATTCATATCAACCTGATTTGCTTATTTAGCATTCCTGTAAACACTGTTTATCAATCTAAACACTGAAAGTCGTGAAATCATATGTTTACAAATCTGTTCATCATAGTTAATTAGTTAATAAGTTAGCTTTCTTTGTGAACATTTAAAACATCAGAGTTTTCTTCATTTTCTTTTTGGCTTAGTCCCTTTTTTAATCAGGGGTCTCCACAGCGGAATGAACCGCCACTTTATTCAGCATGTATTTTACGCAACGAATGCCCTTCCAGCTATAACCCATCCCTGGGAAACACCCATACACACATCAGAGTTTTGGGGGAACATAATTTATATGAGAAATCCAATATATTTTTAATAATTAACAGAAATCTCTCAGGTTTCATTAAACAATATCTTTATCTGTGTGTTTGGAATGGCATGATTGAGAATTAATTTTGTGCTGAACTGGCAAATTACCTCTAAATCAAGCCAGAACACAAATACAGAGCCTGTTTCTTAATCAAAACCAATGGTTTGTTGCAATCGGTTTGCTCAAATGGTTTGAGTTACCTTAACTTTTTGGGTTTTACAGTGTAGCTATTCATGTAGAATCAATAATATAAAATACTAAGTGTTTCAAATATCTTTAATTCTTTCCTTAAGTATGTTTTTTCTTTACATGCCAACATTATAGGCATAGAACAAATTAAGCTAAAGTTAAGCTTAAGCTATGTTGGCTGAATTTACTGTGACTTTACCACTCTTCATCATTAACTAAAACATACAGTAAATAGGCCAGTGGGTCCCCTTCCACACATTAATGTAAAACTGTCCCCATTCCAATCAAAGACAGATTCATTAAAGAGCAATCAGCTGAGTAACTATCAGACAGCTTCTGTGTCCCACGATCATGTGCTCTGTAATCAATTCAGAGGAAGGGGAGAAGATCTTTATCGGGAGTAAACAGTTCAGCTAAAAGCCATTAATGCAAGTTGGCCAGTACAGGAGATGCAATCGTGCTCAGTTAATCGGTTAATATTTTATGGCATTTGTAGGGGAAACAGTCAAACATTCAGAGCAGTATTATCAGCACAATTAGTTGCCTAATTAAGCATATGTTCCCTCTTTTATGATAGGAGTTCATTCTGTAATAGACACTGTGGTTCTAGTGTCACAGTTCTCACAGTTCTGCTTCAACATAAATTGCTACATTTATTTGATTTGCTGGAGGTTTTCTATGAGTTATGAGCAGTCATGATATTATTTGATTCATGTTATTAATACATTTGCAATCAGAATGCATGCATTACTTATACACCATTCATTATTATTATTAGGAATAATGTTGATATATTGTCATAACCCTTCCTTGTCTGTCTTCTCTGTGTTATCGTCTTTCAATGTATTTTTGTTTGTTTTGTGTCTTAACACATGGCTCAGCCTGTGTTTGTGTCCACCATGTGCTCCTCTGTTTCTCCCTCGTTTCCAACTGCCACACCCCCTTGTTTAGTCCTTATCTAGTCCTCGTTAGTCTCAGTGTTTTCACCTGGTCCCCATGTGCTTTCTTCCCTTTATAATGTGCTCTCTCTGCTCGTGGTTTCATTGTTTCTGAATGTTTCTCTGTGGTTCACATCGCTTCACTCTGCGTTTCACGTTGTCTGTTTAACGCTTAATGTTTTCTACTTCTTGCATGTTTGTTATCTGTTCCCTCTTGTTACATGTTACTCTTTGACCATGTTTGTTTATCTGTGTCGTTGGTGTGTTTGAGTTGTCTTAGTCTAATGTTTGTATTTTCAGTAGACCTTCTGAGCCCTCTGTTCTGTTCATCCTTATGTTTAAGACCTATTTATTTTATTAGTTCCAATTGTAGCTTAAGTGTTTTGGATTTATTTCCCATTTTGATTTCTGTAGTAAAGTCTCATTTGATTTCTCTTTGCTTACATTTCATTAAGACTCTAACTGTGTGTGTGTGTGCGCGTGTGCGTGTGTGTGTGAGAGATCGTGATCCAGTCCTGCCTGCCTGCGAGTTCCTGGCTGTTGAGCTCTCTCTGGCTACCACTGGTGAGACCTCTACTCTCCACGAGAGCTTCTTACTAGGCACTCACCACCACCTACCTGGCCTGAGCATCCCATTTCCTATCCTCCAAGCTGTCTGTGGCTGCTGGTCTCCATGTCCAGGACTCTCCAGCTCATCTACCTTCCTCTGTTGGTGTCATCCCACATTCCCCAGCTCTACCCTTGTCATTATTGGACTGTGTTTCACCCTACCACTACCTCACATATCCATTATTGTCAATAAACACCCCTTCACTCATTCTGCATTTGGGTCCTCCTTGTCCATGACATATGTTAATTCAAAAACCTTTATGGGGTATTTTAGTGGCTTTGCTGCTTATATACATATACCATGGTGAAATGTTAATTACTTAAATTTACTTAATTTATATTAAAATGTTTATACTGATCGCCAATACAGATTCTGATAACTCATAGACTGTAAAATCTACCCAGTAAATTAACAGTAGAATACTGGAAGCTGCAATTGCCAGCAATGTACTGTTATTTTACAGTGCTTTACTGCCATTTTATGATATGTTGCTGTAAAAATCCAACCCAGGCTCATTCTAAAAACATACCTCTATATACATTTTTTTAAAAGCCTAATATGTCCCAGGAGCTACGTTTTTTTTGCAGTTTTTGTTTTTGGGAATCCACCAGAGGCTGTGTATGCTTTTTGAGATCTCAAATTTCTCTCGCAAGTGCCATTCGCGCCTACTGTTCTCGCATAAATCCACCAGAGGTCGCTATCGACTGGCTGAATGACTGACTGACTGACCGATTGACTGACCCACCCTCCTCTTTCCCTAAACCCAATCAATATTGTTTTCAAAAGCACCTATTGATCCGCCCACCCACTTCCTTAAACCCAACTGACAGTTTTAAAAAGCAATCTAGAACAAGAAAAGCCTGATTTTTACCACATTCTCACCCTATTATTTACTTGTTTATTAAATTTTTTGGCTTATGTTTGTCTTACCTGCTTTTTGGAACCTTTCTTCTACAGACTCGAACCCCTCTCTGCGTCTCAAGTGCACCATACATGGCAAGCTAACTGGACAAACTGGTAACAGCAGGAAAGCCGCCCATACGGAGATAAGCGGTCAGCTGGTATGCGTGAAAAGGAACAGCGTCATACCGCCCTGTAGTGTTCGTTTTAAAGACGAAATGTAGCCATACGTACTTCTGGCTACATAATTTGCGATCTCCAGAAACATATATAGGGCTAGGTTTTCAGAATGAGCCTATGTTGGTAAAAATACATGCACTGAATTAATACTCAAGTGAACTCATTGTCATGTGCGGGGACGGGTCTCGGACAACAAAAGTAAGCATCTAAGTGCAATTTAATAAGAGTATTCCTGTAAGCAGGCAATGGTCAAAACGGGGAAAACAGATACATACAGGGCAGGGGCATCGCTGGACCCCATTTACTAGGGCACGTGCCCCAGTAAAAATCGCCAGTGCCCCAGTAAATGCTTTGAGATACAATTTACGTTATACTTTATAACCTAAATGTTTAAATCTCACAGTGGTACACATGCATGCAGAGTTAGAATTAACACAGACTAAACAGCTACCAATGAAGAAACAGGCAGAATAACATCAGTTTCTTTGTTCATCTTTGACTTAAACACTGCCTTTACTCTCCTCCACAAGAGAAACAAAAATTGTCAAATATTTAACTCAGTTTTTCAGCTAAATACAGTTATTTCCATGATTTTGTGGTAAACTACTGGCAGCTGTGATTGCCTGCAATATTCAATTCAATTCACCTTTATTTGAATAGCACTTAAACAATGTAGATTGTGTCAAAGCAGCTTCACATAGAAGATTATAGTAAATTGTAACAGTATCAGTTCAGTTTTCAGAGTTTAAATTCAGTTCAGTTTAGCTCAGTTCAGTGTGGTTTAATAATCACTACTGAGAGTCTAAACACTGAGAAGCAATTCCATCTATGCGCAGATCCTGAACCATGCAAGCCAGTGGCGACAGCGGCGAGGAAAGACTTCACAAATTGGCGAAAGTGAAGATTTAAAAAACCTAGAGGGAAACCAGGCGTTTTTTTTTACTGTTTTTTTACAGAATAGTACTGTTTTTGTAAAAAAACAAAAAAAAAACAGCATTTTACAGTATAATGTGGCCTTTTTTACAGTGTATAAAGGCTGGATGGGAATTTTTATGAGGAAACATCATTAATCATCTAAATCGCAAAGTCATTTACGAATTGCAATTCTGTGTGTGCAGCGTCAAAAAAACTAAATAAAATTCCCATGACTTGCAGCACCCATATACCAATATATCAGCAGCTTAATATATATTTGGTTGAAAACTGTCTTAGTGTGGCAGTATCGTTAACTTTGAAAATAACCATTTATCGGCAGATACAGTTACAGTTGCTTATATTGTGCACACCAAAACAATTGGTTTAAAGGGCACCTATAATTGAAAACAACTTTTGTAAATTGTTTGAACAGAACTGTGTAGGTATAGTGTGTCCACTGTCATATTGGAGTGATATAAACCTAACGAGTCTCTTTTTTTTTATTTCCTGATGTTAAAATAGAACCTAAATCCCAGTGATTTTGATGCCAACCGCAACATAACGTTTCTCGCACACCGAATTGATTGACAGGCGGCATGTTTCTATAGTAACATTTATACACGTCCACAGAACATTTTTTTGCAAATAAACTTCAAATTTTTATAATTTTCATAAGTTAAAAATGTTTTTAAAACAGTGCATGTTTGTAATAAAGACTGTAAAATTGCTATGTAATTCTTAATCTCTATAATCACCACGGCCACATGGTGTCAGTAAACACTAATATGTGTTTGTACTGAAAACGGCATTTGTGTGAGACTCATCATTCCAGAAAGGCTTAAATAAACTCCACCACAAATACATGAAATAAACTCGGTATTTTTAACTAATGAGCTGTATTTCAGCTTCATCCATGTCTCTTTCTATCACTGACTGCTGTTTATCTGACGGAACGCATGAGAAGCAGACATCCACGTGGGAATGGTGGGTGGGGAGAAGCAGCTCATTTGCATTTAAGGCCACAGTCTAAAAAACAGCTACAATGTTTTCAGACACCAAATGGGCATATTCTGGAGGCTATAATAAAAAAATCTGATGGGTATTTTGAGCTGAAACTTTACACCAAAGACTTATCTTATAAAAGGGCTAAAATTGGTGCCCTTTAAGGCATTAAATCATTTAGGTATTGAACAAGTGGCTAGTTTTAACCTGTGACTCACTGAATCAATCATTCAACCAATTTATTCAGGAATGTCATTGTGTATTGCCAAGTGATCCACAGACCTTATTTTCATTAGTAGAGCAAAAACAATCCCTTTTCACAATATCCTAACGCAACACGACAAGATTCTACTGAAATGCAATCTAGCAGTCCACACCATAGACAGCACGACATCAAATGGTAATGTTTATTATCTAATTAATACATACTAACATTATTTACGTACAGGCTGAGTCACAGTTTTAACATTCAACATGTTTGCTAGTTATTTTATCTTCAACTTTCTGGGATAACTATAAGCTCCCGCTTTTAGTATGGCAATAAATATCACTCAAAATTATGTTGAGACTCACATTAGCAGCATTTAACACTGAATAAAGTACATAATCAGCACCTGAGGTAATGAGTGTCATAGTAGTTTATGCTACTGTTGAGCCGCGAAGTCGCAGAAATAGAAACCGTTTCTAAAATAGAACTTTTTCGCATCACGGTTGCGGATGCTTAGCACAAAAACTACTTTTAACATGGAAAATATACCATTTATCGCATGTTAGGACACTGTGTAAAACATATTGTTTGTTAAACTCTAAAACTGAAATAAAAATATATAACTTTATGACACCCACATGGCTTAAGCATTGTGCTGAAACTCTATGCGGGCTACAGTGTAATCCAACTTTTAACGAAAGCACTAAAGCCACACAACCTTGCCCCAAACCAAACTTACAGCGTGGTACAACAGTGTCCCTGATTATGGATCACTGAATTCACCTTAAAAACAGTCACTTTCAACACTGTTAGTTGTTATGTAAGGAAATTGCCAAGTCAGGTTTAAGTTAATGTGAAGCAAGGGGATACTTTTCAAGAATTACTGTGCATGTTCGCATTAGTGAGGTCGTTCATGAGTAAAAGACGGAGCACTTGTTCTGGTTCATGAGGAACCCTTCTGGAGCCTGTGACTCAATGGAGCGAGTCATGGACCACGTTTTACAGAGCCCTCCTATCAGATGATCTAGTCTGTCTGAGAGTAGCTGTCAGGACGGATCAGTGTAAGAAGTGTGTGTGTCTGTGAAGCAGTCTGGTGCAGGTCAGAGGGGCAGACAGACCTGGTAGAGCTCAGAATATCACATGATCAATGTTCTGGGCTAAACATTCAGTTAGAGGTCAGATATTCAGTAACTGCTGCGGTTTCTGTTCCAAATGATGTAACATTCAAAGACGTCAAGTGTTTGAAGCCAGAATGAAATGGAAATTTACAGTGTGTTTTCCAATTGTTTCTTAAAGAAGTCATATTATGTTATTTTTTGTTTTAGAGGTCACTTACAAAAGATTTACATCCATCTAAAGTAAAAGAAAAATGCATATTTGGTCCAAAAATACATCAAAAAATGGCATTCCTTGTTTGTTTGAACTGCTTATTTAAAAAAAGCTGAAGCAACACAGTTCTTGAGGTTTTTTGGGGGGACAGCTCATGTTTTATGTTCAATCCACTTAAATTTGTAAAAACTAATATGCTAACTTTGTAAAAAAAAAAATGCTGGGTTCCACGCAGTTGATTTTTGTTGAAACAACATTAGCTAACTTTGGACAACAGAGTACATTTGGTAACACTTTATAATAACTACACACTATGAACCATTTATTAAGCATTAGCAAATAGTGAGTTCATTATCTGTTAAGCATTAACTCTACATTAATAAACGTTAGTAAGCAGTTTATAACTGCAGCTACAAATGATTTGTTCTTCACTTATAAGCAAATTCATAATGTGCTTAATAATTGTACTTGCATATCTTGTTAATGATTTATTTTTTATTACTAAATGAAGTATTGCATTATTTACAAACCAGTTATTTAAGATTAGTTGGTGGTTTTTAAGATTATTCAGAATGCACAAGTAAATGATTAATAAACTATTCAAATTACTATTTAAAATTCTTATTAGTCATTAGGCATATTCTAATAGTTAATTTGAAGGTTAATAAATGCTTTATTAACTCAACTTCATCCAGTTTTGTGACTTAATCTAAAGTGAGGACTATTTATGCTTTAGAAATTCCTTATAAATGACAATTAAAGACTCAGTTATATTTTAAACAGGAAAAAAGAACATAAAGGACATTATTTATTTTTATTCATTTAAAGATACACAAATGAAACTGCATCAAATAAAAAATAAATCTTTGCAATCTTATCTTAAATAACATTACTGTACAGTTTAAACATTGCATCCTATTATTTTGCTAAATCATTATACTCTTGTTGTTTTATCCAATTTTATGTCATATTTTGACACTCCTGTTATTCAGCAATGTTTAAACTTTACAGTAATTTTACTTTTTAGATAAGATTGCAAAGATTATTGTTCATTTAATACCAAGGCTTTAATTGTCATTTATAAGGGATTTATAAAGCATAGTCCTCACTTTATACTAGGTCACAAACTGCATGAAGTTGAGTTAATAAAACATTTATTAACATAGACAGTAATCATTATTATATTCCTGTATAATAAAATATATAAATGTTAATTTCAATAGTTTATTAATCCTTTACTAACTCATTCTGAATGATCTTAAAAACCACCAACTACTCTTAAATACAAATGGTTTGTAAATGATGCAATACTTAATTTAGTAATGAAAAATCAACCAGTCAGAAATTATGAAAGTACAATTATTAAGCACATTATAAATGTGGTTATAAGTCAATAGTACAGCATTTGTAGCTTCACCTATAAACTGTTTACTAACATTTATGTAGAATTAATGCTTAACAAATAATGAATTAACTAGATGCTAATGCTTAATAAATGATTCATAGTGTGTAGTTATTATAAAGTTTTACCATACATTTTATATCACTTCATATCTAAATAATAATTAAAACCTCTCTTTCTGTCTTGTTGATAGGACAGTGGAGAGATGACAGGAAAGATTGGGTAGAGACAGGGGAGTAGGTTCAGCAAAGGACCATGCCACAGAAAGGAAATCAATACGTAGATCTACCATTATTAAGTATAAATAAATTTATTTATTTAGCGTTTAAAAAAAAATCAACAGCCGAATTACTGCCATTCATTTTTTTTTTGATAATCCATTAGACACTAATAATTTTATTTCATCATAACATTTACCTGTGTCTTACATAGGTTTAAATCAGGTCATAGCTTTTTTGACAATAATTCATTGTACACTTTATTACTCATTATTACTCATAATAAATGTACAAATTCAATTCAATTCATGTTTTTTTTCTTTAGCACTTTTAAAATGTAAATGGAGTCAAAACAGCTTAACATAAAATTTCTAGTAAATTGAAACTGTGTGAGTCCGGTTTTCAGAGTTTAAGTTCAGTTTAGTTTAGGTATGGTTTAAATTTCACTGCTGAAAGTCCAAACACTGAAGAGCAAATCCATTGATGCGCAGCTCCACAAGTCCCAAACCAAGCAAGCCAGTGGTGACAGTGGTAAGGAACAAACTTCACCAACTGACAAAAGTGAAGGAAAAAAACGAAAGCTCATACTAAAAGTTTTGCTGTGTTCGAAAGTTCAAGCTTGGTGAACTCTGACCTATGAAATTGCGTCACGTGATTGCGTTAGATCTAAAACGTAACCTCAATTTGCAATTTGACTGAAAAGTAAAAAAACAACCCTTGAGGCATGACATCACAAGACCCTAAAAAAGACAGAATACTCAAGCATGCTTCTACTCATAGGAGCTATAGTATGTACTATCACAGTTCAGAAATGCTTTTTTCTTCAAGCAGATCTTTTGTTTCTGAATTCATTGTCCTTTTTTTTAATTTATTTTAACCCATTTTATAAGCTCTTCACAAGTTAAAATGCTTTAAAATATTTAAAAATACCATCATGTGTAACAAGTGCATGTAGTCCAGAATGTAGCAATCTTTTGGTTGTTTAGTAAAATCCATGCTAACATTTTGGTCCAAACCAAAGAACCAAGAGAATCAAACTATGTATGGGAACACACTCTAAGATACTAAAAGGGGTTAGTTTACCCAAAAATCTAAATTATCCCATGATTTGCTTACCCTCAAGGGATCCTAAGTGTATATGATTTTCTTTTATAATAAAAAAATAATCAAAGCTCTTTCTAGATCTACTGTTTATAAGAGTTATTTGAGGCACTTTTTGATTATGTATGGATGCTCTTTATTGCTCTGCATTTTCCTCCTGTAGCAAAACGTCATAAGAACAATGCTTAGTGGCTCAATGTATTACAACAGTGTTTTTAAAAGACTAAACACTTTATTGATATAGTATACAACCAAGCACATTTGGTCAGAACACAAACGAGTCGCAGGTAATGAAGTATCAAGTGTTTCTCCCAAAGAAAAGCCTGTCTAAGCAACATGCTACACAGCAAAATCCTCTGAGTAAAATTTACTGTTTAGATAGTATTTGGTCCCTCTCTAAATTGAGTTAAATTTACTCAAGTTAATGAGATTATGAAAGGAATAATTAGGTGATGATTGAGCACTGATGATGAACACTTGCTGTTAATAAACAAACACAGAAAATAAACACAAAACTACAACTGACTTCAGTCACAGCCTTAGATGAAATCAGCTGAAATAGAATACATTAAATCTCTCAAAATCTCAGCAGAGGATCATTAAGCATATTCACAAACCGCAGCTTTACTTATTATCAACCTGTTTGCCCTTATTTAAAGAGGGACCAAATACTCTCTGAACTGAGTAAATTTTGCTCAGAGGATTTTGCTGTGTAGCAGGCGTCTGTAGCTCCACTCACACTTCGCCTCTTTGCTCTTGTTTGGTATCCCCCAGTGGGTGCGATGACACGCAAACAAAATATTGACGATTGGCCATGCCTACTTGGAGCTTCATTTGCGCTCCTCAGAAACCTATGGGTCATGTCACGGATACTATGTCCATATTTTTTTACAGTCTATGGGTAAACCATAGGCTAACTTCATTTTTGGGTGAACACATTTTTTAACTGAAACTATAGAAGTAAATACACATTACCATTGCTTTCAGCTGCCTTTTTTCAGTATGCTTCCATAGGACATTGGTAATCATTAGCAAATTATACCAGCAAAACAACAACAGCAACACACAAATAGGCTTTCACAAGAAATCCAAGATACTCCCTTGCCTCTAGGTGTAAACTCTGTCCTTAGAGTGTTAGCAAATGAGGGGAAAGCAGTGTCGACGAGAACCCACAAGCCGAATTTCACACCTGAAATGGCCTACATGGATAATTGGGTTGGAGAGGCCTAATTCACAATCATGTAATGCAAGTCTAGGGAATTGCTTTTCCACTTGAGTATTCTAACATACCAATTTAACCATTTTTTTGTTTCTATGTGATCATGCCTTTTTTTAACTGAGCTACAACAAATATAGAATTATATTAAATGGCGAATGTTGTTTCTTTTAATTATTTTACTTGCTCTGACTCTGAAGTAAAGTTCAAAGAGTGGGTGTTTATTGTTTTTTAACAATCCTTTAACAATGAAATAATGCATTTCCATTTGATGCCCACAAAAGGAACTTCCAACACAGCTTTACAGTTGTGGTTTTTAGATTAAGTGCTGGCGGTTTAAAACAATTAACATGCAAGTAAGTTTATTTAACCTTACCTTGCCCTCATGGTCTTCAAATACTGATTGGTCCACATTGCAGGCGAAGAGGGACGTGGGGAGGTCATTGAAGTCGGTGATTTGTTGGAAACTGTCTCCCAGTGAGGACTCTCCCATGGTGGACTGCAGCACTACCAGCTCCTCTCCTCCTAAGAGGTAAATCCGCTGGAAGAATGGAGCGCTTCTCATGTTGGCAAATAAATGCTCTCCCTTCATGGCTGCAAGAGGCACACGGCAATATCAAAATTGGGTATGGGGTTTATAATATTGCAGATTGAATACAGGCTATATTCTACACTTTTGCATTATATAGTCCCATTTACCCTAGTTCAGTGTATTTTTGTAGGTCGTTTTTTTTTTTTAAATCTGTGTTTGACAGTTAACTTTTTTCTGATTCAAAGTGTTTATTGTCATATACACAGTAAGGAACAAGTTCCCTGTACAATGAAATTCAACCCAGGCTCATTACAGATAAGTACCCAGGTCTACATATCTGAGGACAGCAGAATACGAAACTGGAGGTACGTCTGCTCGCAGTTTTTGTTTCTGCAAATCCATCAAAGGCCACTGTGTGCGCATTTTGGTGATCACAAATTTCTCTTGTGCATCTTCTTGCGTAAATCCACCAGAGGGCGCAATATACACTTCAGCTGACCAGGCCAGTTTGCTGTTGACAGACCGACTGACCCACTCACCCCCTCCCCTAAACCCAACCGATAGTGTTTTCAAAAACAATCTATAAAAAAAAGCCGTCTCATGATTTCACCACGTTTTCAGCCTGTTGTTTGTTTATTTATTTCTTGCTTTTGTTTTACCTGAACCCCATCATCGTGGTCAACTCAGCTTTGCATTCCAAGTCAATCGACATACATGGTGAGCTACTGGGCAAACTGGTAACGCCAGAAAAAAGCAGTCCATATGGAGGTAAGTGGAGTTTAAAGAAAACATTTTAAAATGTGAATCCTTCTAAAATTGTACAATTTTTTTAATCAAAACTAAACCTTAAAAACTGTTTTAGATTTGTATGTTATTATTATGTATTTTATCTTCTGTATTATTCATTGCTGTTGATGACTTTTAATTGTTAGAATATTTTTTTAATTATAGAAAAGTGGTATTTATAAAACGTTAACTTGATCTGTTTTTTTTTTGCCATGACATAGCCAAAGAAGCTGAAATGGCAGTAAACTCAAAATTCTCTCTCTCTCTCTCTCTCTCTCTCTCTCTCTCTCTCTCTCTCTCTATCTCTCTCTAGAGTCAAGAATAAGGGTGGAATATACATTTTTTTAAATGACAGGAAACATGGATGGTTTTTTGTGTAAATGGTGTGTGAACTGTAATGGTTATTCTTTTGTATCCTGTGAAAATGACTCATTATTTGATTGGTGATTAAGCTTAATTGTTTTTATTGTAATGTTGTAATTGTGTAATTTAATGGTTTATTAAAGATTGTTTGACAATCTAATAATACAAAAATAGCAATTTTCATAAATCTGAGCACTGTATTTACAGTTTTATGTGACATAATTATAAACAGTTCCTTTATCATCATTGCTTACAATTTTCCTTTTGTTGCTTGGAACTCATTTCACAAACAAAGATTGTGAAAGTTCATCCAGACATAGGAACATAGGAAATTATCCTAAATGCCTGTTTAAAAAAGATAAAGATAGCTGTATATCAATAATTACAATAGGTTTGGTCTACACCAGTGATAAGGTTGTTTATTTTAAGCATGCACTGCAGTATTGTTACGTGCCACTTTAAATTCTCCAGCTTTTTAAAACAGGATGGATTCTGATTGGAGAGTTCTTAACATGTATCTGAGATTTTGTGTCAGATGTGCTGTATGTATATATTGCACAGACAAACGACCTTACAAGAGGTCAGAAAAAAGACGTTTAGAGTATTTTCACTGTACACCCAGACAGCATATAGAAAATGGGGGAAAAAGAGCTTGTCCTCATGACAGGTGACACAGAACTGGAACAGTTACCTCCCAGAACCCCAGCGAACAGATGTTAACCCCTGGCCCCAGTAACTAATGCTTGGCCAGAAAGATTAGGTGATGGGCTTAAAGCAGAGCCAGTCTCTTGTCTGCCCGCACAAACAACAGCGGCAAGCGGGGAACAGCTTGCACCCATTTCCATAGAGGTTTTCCACATGCCCTTTCTTCCCATGATCCACCCTGACAAGCTTGGTTCGCGGGCAAAGCCAGCACTGTCGCCGGTGTCACACGCACTGTTAAATCTCCCGCAGCTATTTTTGGGATCAATAGACCATCACCAGCCACACATACATGCTTTCTAACGCACACGCGTGCTCTCACTTTCACTCAAGGCTATAGATAGAGGCTGGAGCTGTCTGGTTCAGTCTTGCCCTGTGTAAACGTGGCTAAAAATAGAACGAGGACTAATGAAATGCAGAGATTGCCAGGCACTTGATTAAAATGAAATCTTCCAGACAGGGATCCTTTTCATTTACAATATCACAATGACCCTGTTATGAGATAAGGATGTGCATAAACTATAAATGTGCAAAGGCATGCTATATAAGCCCTCAGCTTTATTTACTGTGCATTTAATATTGAAAAAAAAATGTCTGTTATGCTCTGCTAACAAACATCGTGTTAATCTGAATCTACAGAGGCCATTAACATGCTTGCTTGATGGCATAGCCAAGGTCACTAAACATGAGAGATATATGGATCCTATAACTCACTAAAAGAATAGTTAATATCTTTCTTTTTTAGCAAATGCAATCTAAAGGGTGAAAATAGTAACAGTAAACACATCAAATATACAGTCAATAGTGTACGTACTCTTGAATATTAATCCACATCAGGCTCATAGCCAAGGGGGGTTCGGGTGGTTTAAAATACCCACCCATCACTAACAAAGGTCCAGAATTGGCCTCATACATGAGCTCATTTGTCCTATTGTCACTGCTATGCCATAATAAATTGTGAAAATAGCTCATCGAAAAAGGCTTTGACACCAAGCCAAATGCTGTCGCTTCAGCGTGGTTGAGGAAAGTTGAATGTGCTGGCCAGTTTGTTATTTAAATTAATGATATTTAAATGACTATATGCTTGTTTTTGATTTAAAACTAACATATTCCTATTTCTTTCTAATGATATATGATGTAATAAATATGTATTTTAAAAAATAAGTAATGTTTTCATATTTCTTTATTTTAAATCTTTAGGAAATGTTTTTGGTGCATAAAAAGTGTGGTTATGATGACCATCCGACAAGCTAATCCAGCAAAAATTTGTGATTAAAATGTAATTTAAATGCAACCTATTTAAACCTCATGGTTTAATATAAAATGAGGTGAATTACTTTCTACAGGTTGACTTTTTAAGAAAGAAGTACCACTCCTTTCACCAGGCTAGCTACTGGACTGTGCCTAATATCAAAACTACTGAAAATACCCTTGTTTTGCTAATATTGACTGTACTTTATTTATTGTGATATACTCAGTGTATTTTATACATTAATTGTGCATCAGATTATATTTTAACGTTATAAATTTATCTTCCATCAGAATTTTTGTTTTAATTAAAACCTACTTGACAGATATTACTTTAGCAAAGTTATTTTATTTTCAGAATCTAAAAAAATTTCCAACCCTCTACAGTATATAATTCTATATACATTTCTGGAGTGTGCCAAATATGTCCCAGGAGCTATGTTTTTCTGCAGTTTTTGTTTTTCACGAATCAACAAGAGGGCGCTGTGTATGCTTTTTGAAATCTCAGATTTCTCTCGCGAGTACCATATGTGCCCGCTCTTCTCGCATAAATCCACCAGAGGCCACTGTCGACTGATCGACTGAATGACTGACACACACTGCTCCTTCCCTAAACCCAACCAATAGTGTTTTCAAAAGCATAGATTGACCCGCCAAAAGCAATTTAGAAAAAGAAACCTCCACTGATTTTTACAATGTTTTCAGATTTACCACATTCTCACCGTGTTATTTACTTGTTTATTTTATTTTTTGGATTCTGTTTTTTTTTTACCCGCTTTCTGGAACTGTTCTTTACCGGACTCGAACCCTGTCGTCGAGGTCAACTCCCCTCTGCATCTCAAGTCTGCCGACATACATGGGGAGCTAACTGGAAAAACTGGTAACAGCAGGAAAGCCGTTCATACGGAGATCATAATGACGACGTCATAATACCCTGTAGCATTCATTTTAAAAATGAAATGCAGCCATACGTACTTCTGGCTACATAATTTGCGATCTCCAGAAACGTATATAGGGCAACGTTTTCAGAATGAGCCTATGTTATTTTACTTTTAACCTTTTCCTAAATATCACTTCAGTTTAAATATCAATTCCTACTTTGAACTACTGTCTTATTATGTTAATTAGAACTTATAAATTATGATCTTATTCTACATCCCTTATCCTATCCAATACCTAAACTTAACTACTACCTTACTAACTATTAATAAGCAGCAAATGAGTACTTTATTGAGCTAAAAGTCTTGATGAATGGTTTGTTAATAGCATGAATTGTACCCTAAAGTAACGTGCCACCATTAAGGGCTACTTTTAAATAATATTTTTTAATGATAATGTTAATACAGTGTGCATGACCTTATTTGTTCCAAGTAAGACATTTTAAATGGATAGAAACAACAACTATTTAAAGCTAAGTTATACAGTATTACGTAACATACATTGTATTTTACTCTCTCAGTCATTAAAGGGCAAAACGAAAAGGGTAAGTGTCAATCACAGTCTACTGCAACCTGTTTGCTGCATCCCCCTTTGAGTCATCAGTGGAGGAGCGGTCCCTCTGTCGTCATCACCTGACATTCACTTTATGCTCTTCGTTATAAGGGTTATATTTGTCGTTTCTCTCAATGTAATGAGTAACACAATACACCCTTAAGGTGAGCGTGCTACACAGCGACCTGTCTGAGCGGCTGTCAATACAACAACACACCACTGTCAGCTACTGTCAAGGTCAATGAGTGCACTTCAGAAACTAGGCTACTATTACAAATTCAATAGGTCATCAAATGTCAAATGGTCAAATGGCTTGCTTACTCTTTTTGGGGTTGTACGAATTATTATTATTGCATAACTGTTTACCAGTACATACTTTGCAAGTATACATAAACTCGTGTGTAAAAGTGATCTGTTTGAAAGTGACACGCATAGAGGATATAAAGTCAGTGCTACTGTATACACTATAGTATGTACTGTATAATGCTTACAGTATACGTAATAGTGTTTTTGCGTTAATTTAACACACACTCTCTCAGGCGCGCGCGTTCTCTCTCTCTCTCTCTCTCTCTCTCTCTCTCTCTCTCTCTCTCTCTATGCAATTATAAAAGCAGCAACACCTGTCAAAACATCGCTGTACAGATGCAGGGTGATCTAATGGAGTAACTCGACACGGTTTTTCGGTACCTGTGCGGGATGTGGCAGTCCGGTGTGCGTATCTTCTTCTCGGTGGCTTTGTCTCCCTCTTATGCCTTTGTGAATCAAGCTCGCATTCCAGCTGCGATTCACTAATCTCCTGACGTTACTGCAGACAGCTTGATTCACCAATGACCGCCTCCCGGCATTCAAATGAGCTCTGCTCGACCCGCTAATGAAATGCAGCGCGGCGAGCGCGGGGGGGATTTTGCGACCAATCTCCTTCTCTCAAAAGCAAATATGCAAATCGGCTGGATTGCGTCAGAGGTTTCGGCAGCAGTTGGATGTTGCGGCGCTGTGACACGTCCAGCAGGTTGTTTTTAGTAATATGTGGCGCAGAGCAGATATTTCTCGAAATGATGCCTGTCAGATTAGAAAACGCCTGCAGAATGGTTTGACTTGAAAGGTGAGTCGCATATTAATGCGATAAAACACTTTGGGTGAGGGAGTGTTTATGAGTATCTAATATTATAAAAATAAATAGAGTAGTGATTAATCAGTTTTAAAAAGCCTGGGTCTGCGCTGGTCTACCATGGTCTGTTAAATAGTTATTATATAATTAGTTGTAATAAAATTTGGTTAAAATAATTGTACTGTTTTATATTTAACTTTACTTTATAATTAAAGGGGCAAAAGACTGCAGAGAAAAAAATTGGTTACATTAAGAGTTGTAAACGTTTTTTGTATTACAAGCTATTCAAAATGTTTACATATTCAAATAAATGAAATGAGCTACATTTATATACTATGTTAACGAATGTGAACACTGGGTGAAGGCAGATTTTATAAACATATATAATTTAATATATTTTTTAAAAGATTTATGGTACTAAATTGTGATATTGCAATAAAGTTGCACTTTATTTTATAGTATAGTGTACTTTGTGTTTTCAGTACGTGGTATTTAAAGTAACTACACAGGTTAGGTTCAGGGATACTAGTTAATACCCAGTTTATGTAATGACTATAATAGTGTCTACTTTTTTTAGAGAAAACACATGACAAACAAACAAAAAAAAACTAATACATTAGTAAACATTAAGATACAAAATACGAGTAATATGAATTATTTAAAAAATATATATATTTTTTTTACTATTTTTATATTTACCAGAGTTTTTACCAAAATACTGCAGATGTTTTTTTTTTAAGTTGGTTGCATTAGGAGTTGTAAACATTTGTTGTATTACAAGCTATTCAAAATATTCTGTTGAAATATGCAAATAAATTAAATGAGCTACATTTATATAGAATGTTAACGAATGTGAACAGATTTGAGATATATAAACAGACACACATACATATATAAACATTGTTTTATAGATAAAAATACAAAATCAAACAAAAAGTGCTCAGGGGTAGCTTAAATAATGTGTCAGTGCTATTTGGGTAAGGGATTCATCAGAATAAACAGCAAAAATCAGTCCAAGGCACTCGAAAAATGTGGGAAAAAAATATTAAAAAGCTTTTATTGATATGCCTATTCCTTGAAACTGCACCTACGCGTTTCGGCAAACAGCTACCTTTATCAGGGTAACAGTGGTCAGGTGCATCTGAAGTTTCTTTTGAATGCATACAGTGTATGTTTTGACAGGTGCATTTAAAGCATTATGTGTACAGTGTCTTGCCTTGTTTATATATATCATTTATAAATAAATATATTATATTTAATTCAATATTTTCCATTTTTAGTAGACTTATGGCAGTGTTTCTCAACAACGTTCCTGGACAATCACCAGCTCTGCACATGTCTTCTTAACCAAACACGCCTGATTCAAATCATCAGCTCATTAGCAGACTGAGGCTGCATCCAAAATGGCATACTTCCCTACTAAATAGTACGCTAAAAACAGTATGCGAGCCGAGTAGTATGTCCGAATTCATATGAATCAGTATGTGAGAAGTACCCAGATGACCTACTACTTTCAGTGAGATTCTTAAGAGCGCATCCCATGCAAGCTTTGCTATCCTATGAAGCCCCAAGAGAGTATTTACGCGGGTAGGTCACATGATCATGACAAAATGGCGGATGTAGTTCCATTCATACTACTCACATTCATACTGTATAGAATGTACTTTTCTAATGGCCGAGTACATTTACATTCACATTTACATTAAATTCAAATGGAGTACCAACTGAGTAGTAGGCGGTTTTGGAATGCAGCCTGAAAGACCTGTAATGGGTGTAACAGACAAAGGAGACATCCAAAACATGTAGGGTTGGTGGGCCTCCAGAAACGTGGTTGAGAAACACTGATTTATGGTGCTAATTTATGATTTTGCACTTTATTTTATAGTATAGTGTGTTTTGCAGTGACGTGCGGTGAGGTTTGTGGCTGGTGAGGCACGGACACTTTCAAAGTCAAAAGCCATATGTACAAACAAATCCACCCGATATATTTGCCAACTACTGATTGTGTTTCATATATCATATCAGCATTGTTTCTATACACATGGGAGGTACATATTGGGCCAAGGAAGAATGTAAACTGTATAGCGATTAAATATGCCGTCCAAAAAACACCTAGCTGTATGCTACAGACAACTATAACAAGCGACTACACAACACCACAGTGGATGCGATCTTTCTCATTCACACACACACACGCACGCGCACACACACACGCACGCACGCACGCACGCACGCACGCACGCACACACACACACACACACACACACACACACACAGTAACGTTACTTGTAAATGAAGTCTTGACATGACTTGAATTACTTTGAAATGATCGAGTTATCTTCTGTCTCGTCCTTCGAAGCAAGTCCTTTAGCTCCGGCATCGGTCGTCCATTATTTATTCACGTTTTGATTGAAAGTCCAATTCTGAGAAATGTTTGAGCTGATAAGATATACTTTTGCAGTCAGCCAGAGAAAAACAGACTCCTATTGAACTTTACTGCATCGAAGAAGAGCAACCACTAAACAAGAATATAGGTGAGCTCAGGTGCGTCCTCTTCATTGCGTCGAGCTACTGCCTGCCTCACCTCATGTTTTTTCACTGCAGCTTTATGTCAGACTTTTGTCTAGAATGTATAAAAACATTTTAATAAAGCCTTACATTGGTATCATACACTGAGTGAGCAAAAAAGGCGGGCTCAAGCCAGTTTGCAAGGGATTGTGCAATCTGAGGAGAGGCTCAGCTCGGGCTGCCTCACCTCGCTTCCTACGCTATAATTGACCAGGAAATACGCAAAACACAGCAATTTTGATCATAAAAAATATTGAAATAATTTGAAGCGTAGAGAAATTGCATCTGTAGCACAGATCAGTGGAAAAATATAGATTTTATCATTAGTATACATCTCATGGTGGCAGGTGAGGATGATGACAGGTGAGGCTCTGCCTCCCCTGACCGCACGGCCCTGGTACTTTGTGTTTTAGTACATGGTATTTAAAGTAACACAGGTTTATAAGTAGGTTTAGGGATACTATCTATTACCCAGTTTATGTAATGACTATATTAAGTGTATACTGTAGTAAATGAGAGACAGCTATGTAAAACTAAAGCTAAGTGTAAAATAAAGTGCTATCTATTTATTTTTGACCTGTTATTAATATGTTTGAGCATAGAGCTGAAAATGACATTTTCAGAAGTGTGCTTTATTTACAGAAACAAACAAAAAACACAATATATTTTTACTTTATTACTATACATTTAGATACAACATATTAGTATTGTGAATAATCTACATGTAACTAAATAGTAAGGGTAATAAGGGTTTTTTGTGTAGTTGTGTATAATTATGCATAATTAATTACGTGTTGTTATTATTAAAGTAAGCAAGTTAGTATTTGTATTTTAATTAAACCCAATCATGTAAAGAGAAGCTAAATATAAACCTTTGTTTGGAGGCATATATTTATGTATTTCAATATCCCAGAGTAACAAGAATGTCAAGTTATAATGAGTAAGCACTTTAGAGTCTAGTATCTATGTTTAACATTGGCCTTCTGCTGAACATCTCTGGAATGTAATGTTTGAGGGCCCTCTCAAGATTTTGCAAAGTAGGCCATGTTTCTGGATCCAGCTTCCTAAAAGAACATTCTTAAAGTTAGACTCTGTTTGTTTGACAGGAATGCTGTCCCAGGACCAGCAGAACTCACAGTCACGTGGTTGGCCAGTAAAAAAACGTCTGCACCGAAAACATGTTCTTTATTGAAACACAATCAAATTGTTATTTGTTGAAAAGCACACTGCAAAGTAGCACAAAGGGTTTCCGTTTTCTCATAATGTACACAAACCTCAGTGATTGATTCAATGAAGTATCTTCATTTTTAATTAGTGTAAACATTCTGTTTGCCTTACAAATTAAAGATGCTTGAAAAAAAATCACCCCATGTAAATTAAGTCATGTAATGTTTTCTCCTAAAATGAGTGAGCACAGATGCCGTAAAGAACTTAAAGACTACAAGACAGATGTGTTTACAGAAACCTTCCTTTTCGCCATCGCAGAAAAGAAGCACAGTGTTTATACATGTAATAATGTGTTTACATATTTCTGCATCACAAAAAAGAACCTCCACTTAGTTTTATTGTCTATAAACTTTGCCTTTACTTTGTCCTTTTCATGCGCAAGATGTTTAGCTGTAATATATGACTGCAACACATTCTGTTTACTTCATACATCCTGTAAATGATAAAGTCTCTCAGTGCGGGAGAGGAATTTCCACAACCTCATGCTTTCTGATGTATATCATCTCTATTATGCCATTAATTATACAAGAGGATGACCCAACATAACTGTGATACATGTAAAAGTGAATATCGTTAATTATCTGTAGCGCTGTATGATTTTTCTGCTTTCCTTTAGACGGATATATAGTATTTGCTTAGTGAGTGTCCGTGTAGCTGTTTAACATTCAGCGTGATGCTTCAAACCTCTGAAGCTCAGCCCAGGATGTGCCGTTGATCTCTGCAACTCTTATGTCAAGACTGTCAACAAAGCTCAAATGCAGCAGCACAGCCCTGTGAACACGAGCGCTCTATCTGTGCTTGTATCTCACTGTACAGGGTCCGTCTGGCTGCTGGGTTCCCACCAAATGCAGAGGACTCTGCAAAAACAGATGCATATATTTATCAAGTGCAATGACCTCATGTATGAGATATTCAACCCTTGGTGAGTATGAAGATATCCTTACAATGTATAATATTATTATATGTAAAATGTAACTAACTATTTAAGATGACTTTATACCTGACTACCTCAAACTGAAAATGTTACCTAAAAGGGATAGTTCACCCAAAAATGAAAATGCTGCCATCATTTACTCTCCTGTTCTACACCTATTTGAGTTTCTTTCTTCTGTTGAATACAAAAGAAATATTTTGAAGAATGCTGGTAGCTTGCACCTATTGACTTCCGTAGTATTTTTTTTCCCTACTATGGAAGTCAATGGGTGCCAGCAACCAGCATTCTTCAAAATAATTTAATTTTGTGTTAGTCATAAACTAATAATAATAAATAAAGTCATTTACATTTTAGAATTATTATAAATTATAATTAAATGAATACATTTTTGGCTGAACTAATAAAAAAGTCTTATAATTCATTCATTCATTCATTCATTTTCTTTTTGGCTTAGTCCCTTTATTAATCTGGGATCGCCACAGCAGAATGAACCGCCAACTTATCTAGCATATTTTTTACGCAGCGGATGCCCTTCCAGCTGCAACCCATCACCGGGTAACATCCATACACTCTCATTCACTATGGACTATTTAGCTTACCCAATTTACCTATGCCATTTGTTTTTTGGACTTGTGGGGGAAACTGGAGACCCTGGAGGAAACCCACGCTAACATTGGGAGAACATGCAAGCTCCACACAGAAATGCCAACTGACCCAGCCGGGGCTTCAACCAGCGACCTGTTTGCTGTGAGACAATTGTGCTACCCACTGCACCACTGTGCTGCTAATGTTAAACTTTAAAACATTAATATATGTAAAATACAACCCAGGCTCATTCTGATTACGCACCGCTATAAATATATATATATGTCTGGAGAGAGCAAAATACTTCTCAGGAGCTACATTTTTTTGCAGTTTTTGTTTTTGCAAATCCGATCCAGTCAGATCTCAAATTTTGCATGCCATTCACGCCTGCTGTTCTCACGTAAATCTACCAGAGGCCGCTGTCGACTGACTGACAGACTGACTGGCTGACCAACCAACCGACCTCGTCTTTAGTGTCACAAGGTCCTTCAGAAATCTTACTAATATGTTGATTTGGTACTGAAAGTAATTTATTTTATTATTACAGTTTTTCTCAGTCGCTTTGGTGCATTTCTCACAACACTATTTACATTTGCACAACAGTTAATGCATTTCTCAAAACAATTAGTCATTTGTGCACATCATAGTAGCAGTTTCTCTTTCCTTCCAGCAAATTGCAAATGCTTTTAGATATGCATCAATTGCGTTCATACAACTCTCTGCTGTTTGTAACATTATCATTTGCTTATGTCATGTCACTGACAATAGTCATGACATGACAATAGTCCTTCCATATAAAACTAATAGTCCTCCTTTCATTACTTGAGTCATTACAGACAAAAATGTTGAACTAGTTGTTCATTTTATTTAAAAACTTTAAATCTTTTTTTTCTGAAAATGTCTTCTAAATTAAACAATTTTATGAATGATTTACAGACCTGTGTATGTTGTAGGTTCAGTTCCAATATGTACTGCAATATTGTTTACAGTTGTGCACAGCTCTACCCAAAGGAAGTTTATGTTTGTTGTAAATAAGTGATGTATTTATTCTTTTGCACAATGCTTTAAATAAATTTGAATTGTAAAGAGCATATGCTGTAAAAATGTAAAAACATACATATTCAGTGTCTTGTACTCAGATACCTTACTAAATGCAGTGATAGTGTAGTTTTTAAATGGCTGTGCAAATAGTATAGTGCGGTTTCGGTAATATAAAAATGTTATATTGGGTTTATTGATTATATATATATATAATCATCAATAAATCATCAATAAAACTAATATAACATTTTTTAGAATTTAAAATCTAGCTAAAGCTGCAGACAGACAGACAGACAGACAGACAGACAGACAGACAGACAGACA
>CAIGQZ010034990.1:16294373-16312606 GCA_903798205.1 Danio tinwini | reverse complement strand
TAGATAGATAGATAGATAGATAGATAGATAGATAGATAGATAGATAGTTTTGCTGTCTGTGTTTGATAATATAAATACAAATTATTTATTAATTTAAGATATAAATCTTGTTTTGTTTCAAAAGTATACATTTTTTGACCCACAAAATAAATCATTCATATCTAGATCCACGCTCCTAGTCTGAACCTAGTCGTTGGTGGGTGAAACTTAGAAAGCTATTTTTGGTTAGGCCTGAGAATTGCAAGGGTAAAGAGCAGGACGGTGCTTAAGCATTAGATCGGTCCGTTGTTGGGTAAATACTACCATAGGAACACATTTGGAAATGATTAACCTAATGCCTACTTTGAAGCCATCTCTTTCAAGCCTTATTTACCATTCTCCATTGGACGTTATTCTTTCTTGGGCCACTTACCGGCTTAGGCATTGGATCCAATAGGGCGAACTCAAACTTGTAGAGGATGAGGGCCACAAACATATGCAATTCCATAATGGCGTACCACCTATTGACACAATAAACAACAAGCGGTTATTATTGTATTATTATTTCTTTTTTGATGTTTCTCATTAAGAGAATGCACTGTAAAAAGTGATTATTTGCTTTGCTTAAAAAAGTGAGTAAACCCATTGCCTTAAAAGCGACAAGTTAAATTATATTGACAATAATCAATATTTCGACTTATCATGCAATAGTTAGAGATGACCTTTGTGTATGTGCAAATTCACAAATAACATTAAAGACATTTTACAATGACATTTACATTCTACCTCACCAGTGACAAAGTTTATAATTATCTAAAAGAACATTTAATTATGTATAATAGGACATTAACCTTTTTAACATCCAATTATGGAATATAGATAACCTTAAGAATGATAAGTATTGTAACGTGTTTATGGCTATTTGCATTATTATGCTGTTATACACTCACGGACACTTTATTAGTTACACCTTACTAGTACTGAACTAGACCCCCTTTTGTCTTCAGAACTACCTTAATCCTTTGTGGTATAGATTTAACAAGCTACTGGAAATATGCTTTTATTTTCCTACCATCCGAATGTCGCAGCAGAAATTGAGACTTATCAGACCAGGCAACGTTTTTCCAATCTTCTATTGCCCAATTTTGTTGAGTCTGTGTGAATTGTAGCTGAATTGTAGAATTGTGAATTGAAGTTTCCTGTTCTTAGCGGACAGGAGTGGCACCTGGTGTGGTCTTCTGCTGCTGTAGCCCATCTGCCTCAAAGTTGAATGTGTTGTGCGTTCAGAGATGCTCTTCTGCATACCTCGGTTGTAACGAGTGGTTATTTGAGTTTCTGTTGCCTTACTCAGACCAGCCCATCTGGGACTATCATGCCACTTAAATCACCTTTCTTCCTCATTCTGATGCTCAGTTTGAACTGCAGCAGATTGTCTTGACCATGTCTACATGTCTAAATGCATTGAGTTGCTGCCATGTGATTGGCTGATTAGAAATTTGCGTTAACAAGCAGTTGGACAGGTGTACCTAACAAAGTGGCCGGTGAGTGTGTAAGTATTATATAATTAGTGGCATAAAATGACAATAATATCACTTAGCGCAACAATTTCTGTGAAAAAATCCTTATCCTGATATCGTTTACTCACATTTTGTAGTAATTATTAACAACATAAATAATTTTTTACAGTTCAATACAGTTCATTGTTCATGCACTAAAATTCACAAGTAAACTTGATCAGCTCTATGCGCATTAGTATTCAGATCAAATATATTGCACGCTGTCTAGCAGTCATTGCACCCTCCTTTGAGTGCTAAAGCGAAAACTGGGAAAACTGTGACTGAAATTGCAGGTAGAAAAGCCAAAAATGTGAACAATGTCTTGTTTTCTGTTCAAATTCCAGGTGCATTCGTCACCACAGTGGCCTTGTTTTGGAGGTGGACGGGGGAAGAGGAATATCAGATGCATCAAAGTGGAAGAATCAACGCATGGAGAGCAAGACGGTTCCTGGGTGGGATATAGAAAGAAATAATGGGAGGCAATAAAGGGGAGGGCGAGAGATGCAAGTCATGTTTCTTGAAATAATCAGCCCAAATAACCTTGAGGGCTGTGACTCATTCAGGGGCACTGTGTTAGTGACGCAAGTAGCCAATCTCCTAAAATGATCAAAATCAAATCAGATTGAGTGAGGAAAAATGAAATTCGTGGGTGTGCCACACTTTGCCTACTAATTTATGCCCACGTCCAGCTAAGAGATCTATACACGCCTTAGCAATCATTCCACAGCCGTCTTATGTGACAATGTGACATTTGAAGGCAGGAAGCTGGTATAGGCATGGATTTTAATAGCATCTAGAGAGAGTGTGAATAGTGATGATCTTGTTATATATTAGATAGTGCTATGCATAATGGAGAATTCATTTTATATAATTTAATTATAAGCCCTCCTGAATTGTAAGCCCCCTGTATATTTTGTCCTCCAATTTCTGTTTAATGGAAAGATTTTTTTCAACACATTTCTAAACATAATAGTTTTAATAACTAGTTTCTCATAACTGATTTATTTTAGTAAATATTAAATATTTTACTGGATATTTTTCAAGATACTAGTATTCAGCTTACAGTGCAATTTAAAGGCTTAATTCGGTTAATTAGACAAGTTAGGGTAATTAGGTAAGTCATTGAATAATAATGGTTTGTTCTGTGGACAACTGAAAATAAGGTGGCTGATAATATTGACCTTAAAATGTTTTTTAAAAATTAAAAACTGCTTTTATTCTAGCTGAAATAAAACAATTAAGACTTTTTTCAGAAGAAAAAATATTATAGCAAATACTGTAAAAATGTCATTACTCTGTTAAACATCGTTTGGGTAATATTTGAAAAAGAGGGACAATAAATTAGACTTTAATTGTATGTAAATTTGTTTAAAGTGCCCTATATCAATGTTTTTCCCTTCGATGTTATTGTAGTCATGTAATTTAGCTGTTTGTGAACGCGAAAGTTTCAAAGACCAACGTGCATTGCTAACATCTCCCAAAAGAAAGAGTTCTGATTTTTCTGATTGGTCAGCTCCATGTACAAACATATGTAGGTTAGTAACAAATTTGCATAGGTTACTTTAGAACAATCTACGATCTTGGCTGCCCATGAACTGTAGTGTACAGCTGTGTTCAAGTTCTCCTGGAGCGTTCCTACTTACGAGTTGACAAGTCATATAAATGACATCAGGTGCATTCAAGTCAATTTCGTCAGCACAAGATGGGCTACTTTTGATAAATTATTAGAAGTACAGCAGTGTTTGTTTGTTTGTTAACTCTGCTCATAGAAAATAAAAAGAAAATATTCTGTATCAACTGACACTGAGTGTGCAAGTTCGGAAGCCGATTATGCTTCAAATGCTGATATGTGTAAAGTCACACGTTATCTTTTACGGATTGAGGGTTAAAAAAGGCTTAAAATCCAATCAGAACAGGTAGTTTTTTGTCCGATACACTGACTTTGAATTGCATGTAAATACTTTGGTACACTTTATTTTGATGGTCCATTTAAGTATTAGTAGACTGTCTGCTTAATGTCTGTTGATACTGCTCCTTCAACAGACATTTAACTGACTATAAGAAACTTTGCAAGTACATGTCAACTAGGGTTGGGTCGATTGTCGATTCCATCGCTAATAGCCGATAGACATCATGATGCTGAGCCGGCATCGTGATCCTCCACCCGCCCCCATCGCAAACGCACTCGTGAAAAATACACACTTAGGCCCCGTTTACACTAACACGTCTTCGTTTTAAAATGGCATTTTAGGATGGAAACGATCCACATCCACACTGGTGTTTCATCTAGCATTTCGGAACAGCCCTCCGTCCACACCATACTGCTGAAAACGCACATCATGTGACCACACACACTGTCATGTACTCGTCTGAGCTCCAGGCAGGCAGTCAGTGGCAGCACATCAGACAGTTTATCAAAGATGTACCGCTGGATCGCGTCTCACTATAGTTGTTAAACGTGATATTTAATTAATCTTGTCTCTGTCTAACGACTCTTCGGTCTTTTGAATCTATCAGGTAACGTGTCACAGCGTCAGGACACTGCTTCAATCTTTCGCTTTCACGCTTGTATTTAGTAATTTTAGCGAAAACCTCAGATGCTGTTGATTGTGCACCTATTTTTACCAACAAAGTTTGTGGGCGCCATTATAACGACACAGATCACTCTGCCTATTCATGCCAGAGTCCTGTGGAAAAAGTGATTGACAGGTGGTAATTTGTGTGTAACTTTATTTATGATTTGGTTTTGGGTAAAACAAAGACCATGCGGGTCAGGTAGTTGAAACCGTAGGCTACAAATAACTAATTTGTTATGAATTAATTAATTATTCATTAATAATTAATTCACCGCTACTTACGACGACAATGCCATAGTCCATTGCGATGTTTCACATTAGACATCGATTGATGCCAAATTGGTCGACATCGCCCAACCCTAATGTCAACTTACACTAACCCTAAGCCCAACCTAACAGTCAACAAAAAAAATAAATGTAAAGAAGAATTAACAACAGCTCAGCTTCTGACAGATTTCCCACCAACATTTTTGAGCTACTGATGCTGATGTTTGGGCTGTGATGTTACTACCGATGAATCTGGCAAACCTTAGAAACTCTTGTATACACAATTATCTGTGTAGCTGGTTTACTGATTTGCATATAAAGTGCATAAAAAAGTGTTTCTGAAATAATCAGATTTTTGATAGTTCTCTTCTGCTTATTTTGTGCATGTAAACACACTCATACCCCACAAGTGTCACAATGGGCTTGGCCAACTGACCAATCAGAGCAAAGTAAACTTTAAGCAAGGAGGGGTTTGAAAGTCTGAATCCTTGAACGAACCATGAGACACTATTCTAGTGTCCATTACAGATTTCCACACACAAAAAAATAATAATTTTCTAAATGTTGAAAAAAAGTTTTCCATAAATCAATAGTATGTGACTGAAACTCACTATAAGTTAGTCCATCATTTCTAACAATGCATGTTGGTAGGTTATGCATATTGTTAAGCCGTTATTTTTAATTGAAGGACACATGGTGTGTTTTTTAAGCATATATGTTAAGAAAACCTCTTGTATTTGGATTCACCTCCATGCATAAAGTGATTCTAGAAATATGTACAGATCAAACTTTCAGTTCTGTAATGCATTAGAGCCTCTTGTAACACCTGCTTCATGAAGTCCATGCACAAAGCTAGTTTGTACAAATGAATGCATATCTATTTATGCATTAAATAATTTCTTATTAAGTAAAAATATTTATATTATAATTGTTGTTGTATATGAGCAATATCACTTGAGTAGCAGTGCAATATGGCTGTATATCGGCACTGGTGGGAGGCGTGCGTTGGCCTGAGTGCCTTGATGATGATATACAGTCATATCGCACTGCTACGAATGTGATATTGCGTTTATACAACAGTTTGATGGCATAATCGTGTATATAAAAAAGAAAATCAAACATCTGCAGCTGATGTCAGAACAGCAGAAACCATTCACCATTCACCAACGTCACTTTAGAGCTAGTATTTGAATGATTCTCTAGCATAATGTCTAAAGTGATGACAAGACAGGTGATTTTGGTGACATTTTAAGATTATAAGGCTGAATGTGACATCAAATGCCATCAGTCTAGAGACATTTGCCAGTATTTCTCTGTTGCAATCGGGATATCACAATAATTAACCCCGAAAAAGCTTAAGCAGGACCAACTCTACCAAATTGCTGTTGTGTTTGCGATGAGGAAAAACACTAAACACATGCGGGCATTTCTTCTTTCTTTCTTTTTACTGAACTAGTCTGCAGTAACGAAAACAGGAAACTCATTAGAAACAAACAGATGGCCAACCAAAAAGTAACTCTGGGTTATACAAAGAGTAGCCAACACAAAATACATACATTCCTGATATGATAGTCCCATCTCACACTTAACACACTACAATTACTAGCTGTAGACAGGCTGATGGATGCCAAAGCGCTGTATCTCAGAAATTATAAAACTGTAATATAGGCACTATCCTTATAAATAAACTGCATAGTTGCAATCTAAACAACTACATCCTCGCCTTAAAAAGCCTCAAAAGTACATTATGTTGTCCAACAGCTGCAATATTTGTCAAACTGTAGTGAGTTTATTGATCTGCTGTTACTCTATGTGGGCGGAGTAATACAGAAGGGTGAGGAGGCTGTACGAGTTCTGATAATGCAGAATATCACACAGCTACAGTCAATCAGATTCGAGAACCAGACCGAAATGTTGTATAAAATTATATCATTTATTATTATTGTTATTATTATTATTTTCCCAGAGATGGGTCGCAGCTGGAAGGGCATCCGCTGCGTAAAACATGTGCTGGATAAGTTGGCGGTTCATTCCGCTGTGGCGACCCTGGATTAATAAAGGGACTAAGCCGAAAAGAAAATGAATGAATGAATTATTATTATTATTATTATTATTATTATTATTATTATTATAAAAATCCCATAGCTCCCAAAGATCATTTTATCTTGCTTCCTCTCTCTAAAACTCCTCCTTTCACTTATATGTTTCTCTCTCTCATAAATTCCCAGCCTGATAAACGTACATGCATCTGTTCTGGAGGGCCTAGAAAGGTCACTGGACTGTGCCTATTCTTTTGATCTCCTTGTGCAGCTGGGAAAGTTCTTCCAGTCTTAACATGGCTTAATTAACGTCATGCTGACCCCTGTCGCACACTCCCAAGGGCCCCTATGATGTCATGAGCAGGGGCCCAAAAGACTTGGACTTTAGTGCCAGGAATGCTCAAAAGCAGCGCAATGGATCTATATCAACATGGCACCATACCAGAAACAGTGCGTGCTATTAGTAATGCAGCTGCATGATTTACAAATATCACCTGTTAAACAAATCACGCCCTGGCAGAGCTCTTGGTGGTAACAGCGATGAACTATTTGTGCCAGACTTGGTGTAAATAACCTAAGGGAACTGACATTCCCAGCAATAGAGCCAAAGGGGAAAGATGGGCTGATTCAGCTTGTGGCATTTGCAATAGGCCAAGTGCAACCCATAGCGTTCCTGCTACAGGCCAAAGACTCCCATAAAACCTTGCTAGAAGGCAAAAACAGCCCCTAATCACCTACTGCAGGGCAAACGTGCTTTAGCTCTCATAAACATTGCTTTTATTATGTTTAAGTATAAAAGCCTAAAACAAAAAGGCAAATATATATATATATATATAGTGCCCAGTGCCCAGCATAAATGAGAATAAAGATTATTAATTTCTCAGTAAATATGGACAATACATATTGCTGCATTTTTACAAAACAGATTTATTAACTTAGAAGTGTGGTCACCTAATATCTAAGAAAAATAACACATTAAGTTTAAATGAGGCCTTGCATGTTATTACACCCCACACTCTCAGAAAAAAGGGACACGGTGGTACAAATAATGTTCCTGGAGGAACAGTATTGTACCTTTGTTAAAATTGTACCTTATATGGTACAGAAAACACCGCTTTTCATACTGTTCTGTAACTTTTATGGTACAACTGAAATGAAGGTACACAATTGTTCCCATTAAAAAGGTACAAAAGTGTTTGTGAACAACTCCTTCTTTATTACAATATCTATGAAAATAAATATTACTGGAAAGGCAAAGGGATTTAATGAAAACTTTCCATATTAAAACAAGAATCATCATTAAAAAGTATATGTTTAAAGAAACCCATAAACATTAAGTTATATAATACAAGACAACTGGTAAAACGAAATTATAGGTAATGTAAACTAAACATTTCAGGCATTTTAAATAAATGTTTGATAAGCATTTTTGACACTGTTAAGGTACAAAGTGTCTCGTCACTGTGGTGGCACCTTCATGGATCAGATTTGTACCGTTGATGAAGGTACAATATTGTATCTGCAGGTTTTAAAAACCAAAGGCACAATTTGGTTTCCCATGGTACAAATCATGTTATTAAAGGTACAAACTGCACATGGTACATATTTGTTTCTTTTTCTTAAGGTACAATTCTGTTCCATAAAAAGGTACTGCCCCAGTGACAAGGGTTTGTACCTTCTTTGGTACAACTTTGTACAATTTTTTCTGAGAGTGCACATACAACTAATTCAACCGAATCTAATATTTTGTATGGCGTTCTTGACTTTTCTTGTTAAATAAGCTTTTTTTTTTACTCAATAATTTCTGCACCATGATCTTAAAGGGATAGTTCACCCCAAAAAAAATTCATCAGTCATCATTTATTCAGACTTCGCTTGACACAAACCTGTTTGATTTTTTTCTCTGTTGAACAGAAAATAAGTTACTTTGAAAAATGCTGTAAGCCTAAAACCATTGAACCACAAACCACAGTGTTTGTTTTTCCTACGATAGGAGTCAGATATGAGTGGTTACAGGTTTCAAACATTTTTTTAAGTATCTTCACTTGAAGTTGAGTAAATGAAAACATTTTTCGTCAACTATATCTTCAAATTATTTTTTTACAAATGCATTATTTTAGCTTTTGGTACAGACAAATCTCATGTTAAACCAATAAACCACATTTGCAGAAATATGTTATATACAAATAAAGTATTCATTTAAAATAGAGAAATCAGAGTGTACTCATTTATGGTAGTGACTGTACATTTCCAAACCAAAAATAAACAAATTAGCTACAATATGACATTACAATAAAAGGAGAGGGGTTGTTAAACAAACAATAAACACCTGTAGAAATAATATTGCTCAAATTGGATGTAGAATTTATTAGTTAAAAGAGAAGATCCTGTTTCATGTTTATCATATATTTACAGTTGAAGTCAGAATTATTAATTTCTGTTTTACGGAGAGATTTTATTCAACACATTTTTATAGACACTCTCAGAAATAAAGGTACAAGAGCTGTCACTGGGGTGGAACCTTTTCAAAAGGGTCCATATTGGTACCTCAGAAGTATATATTAGTACCTACAAATTTAGGAGGAACACTTTTGTACTTTTTATGTTTTGAGGTAATAATATGGACCTTTTAGGTACAAATTTGTAACTTTTGAAAAGGTACCACCCCAGTGACAGCTCGCGTACCTTTATTTCAAGTGTTCACACTTAGCTGATGATTGATTATAAAGCAAGTTTGGCATGCTGTCCTGGGAGAGAGCCCTGAGCCCAAAGGTCCTTGAGCCCTGGGCTCCCTCCCGTTTGCAGGGCGAGAAAGGAGCTTTGAGCTCAGGTAGATCTCGAGAACTCCCCTTTTTTGATAAGAGTTGATAACAGAAAATAATTGCTATGAAAAGATATGCTGCTGGAAACTCGTGCTAAATTTAAATTGATCAATTAACTTGTAGTGCAGGTTTTTGGAATGTGGGAGGAAACCGGAGAACCCGGGAGAAACCCACGCGAGCACGGGAAGAACATGCCAACCTTGCACAGAAACAACCGCCAGCCTGTTGAAGGACTAGAACCGGTGACGTTTCCGCTGTGAGGCAACAGTGCTAATCACTGGGCCACCGTGCCGCCCTATGGAAAAAAAAAGGTGGAGTAGGGATGGAAGGGGGGATTCTTCAAATCGAAGATGACTGTAGTAAGAAACCCTGGCTCTTTATAGTGGGTTAGGAATCGTCTGATTGGTTGGTCATATATAGTTAATGCAGAACCAGCCGTGTTCAATCATAATCACGTGATCCTCTCGAAATTAGTTTATAAATAAACTTCACTTCTGAGAGCGCAAAATACTTTTATTAACTCATTTCTAATAACTGATTTATTTTATCTTTGTCATGACGACAGTAAATAATATTTTACTAAACATCTTTCAAGACACTTATATACAGCTTAAAGTGACATTTAACGTCTTAACTAGGTTAATAAGGTTAACTAGGCAGGTTAGGGTAATTAGGCAAGTTATAACGATCGTTTGTTCTGTAGACAATCAAAAAAATATATAGCTTAAAGGGGCTAATAATTTTGACCTCAAAACGTTTTTTTTTATTAAAAATTATAATTTTATTCTAGCCGAAATAAAACAAATAAGACTTTCTCCAGAAGAAAATTTTTTATAGGAAATATTGTAAAAATTTCATTGCTCTGTTAAACATCATTTAGGACATATTTAAAATGAAAAAAAAAATTCTAAGGTGGGCTAATAATTCTGACTTCAACTGTAACACTACCTGACAAAAGTCTTGTTCCCTATCCAAGTTTTAGGAACAACAAATAACTTGACTTTTAGTTGATCATTTGGTATCAGAAGTGACTTAAATGAAAGACAAAGGTCTCTAGATTACGCTTATTTTACCAAAATAAAATACGATCATGCCTTGACTTGTAGTGATTTAAATAGTAACAGTAAGGTCTGACTTTATTAGACAAAGACTTGTCACTTAACAGAAATAATGTACAGTCTAGAATCAAAGGCAGATTTAGTGATTTGGAGGCCCTAAGCAACTCCAGCCATGGGGCCTAAGTCCTGAAATGCACTCTATCTACTTTTATTTAATGTTTATTTATTTTGCTAGTTTTTTTTTTGTCACTCAATCATCTTTTCTATGTTTTATCTTAATGCAAGCTCTACATTTTAAACAATTAGTTTTCTTAGAATGTACAGAATTTGCAACTAAAAACAATAAATATATATATTTTTATAAATTTGACTGCTAGACAGCTCCATGATTGGTGGTGGTCGATATTTGATAATATTACAAATACATAACATTACATTTTTATAATAAAATTATGTTTTATTGTATATTAAATAATATTTAATTAATTTATTTAATTAATATTTAACATTTTAAAAAATATTTGTTTGGCTCTTACTATACAAAATATGATGGAAAACAATATAGTTTATATGTATAGTTTATACTTCTAGATATTTATTGGGGGCCCCCAGATGTCCTTGGGCCCTAAGCCACCACTTACCTTGCTTATTGGTTAAATCTGCCCCTGTCTAGAATATAAAGTCATGGTGCAGTGAAAAATAATTAATATTGTGTATGACTCCCATAAGCTTGGACGACTGCATCCATACATCTCAAAATATATACACATATTTTTATATTTAAGCAATAGGGAAGCCTTTGCTAAGCATGTATGCTACAATTATACAAACTAACCACAATTTTACAGCTTATTTAACTTTAAATAAAAGTTTACATTGATTGCTGTATAGATAGATGTACCCAGGTTACACTCTCAGAAATAAAGGTATAAAAGCTATCACTGGGGCGGTGGGTACACTTTTATACCTATCAGGTCCACATTTGTACCTTAAAGGTACATATTTATACCTAAAAGTACAATTGTGTACTTAATAGTACCTCAAAGGTACAAAAGTACACTCTAAGGTACTAATGTGCACCTGTAAGGTACAAAAGTGTAACTTTTCAAAAGCTACCACCCCAGTGACCACTATTGTAACTTTTTTTCTTACTTTTAGTTTGTAGATGTGCATGTACGAAGCATTGCCTGACTGACTGAATAATGTTCAACAAGTTCAGTCAAGTTCAGTAAAATAACTATAGCTATGCAGGGAAAAATAAACTATGATTTTCAATGTAAGATGATGCACCAAGGCAAAATACTTTTTGCTCCTTAGTAATTCAAGTAAATTAAAATAAGTGAAAATGAAATATAATTTAAATTCCATGCTGCTTTTTAGCATGATTCAATCTGCAAGCAATTTTACTGTGTTATTTATTTGCACCAGTGACCCCTTTGTTGAGTAATGCACGATCCATCTTTTTCCATAAATACGCGGTGCACCATTGTTATTCGTGTGCTGGATGTTTAGAATGGAAATGTTGGAGGAAAATATGTTATAATAACAATGAGTGTGTTGCAACATGTTGTCTTCTACATTATCAATAGCAAATGTCTGATACAAAAACTAAAAATGAAAAACAGTTGTATCAAGTAGACATGGAAAAACAATTATATATATTAAAATCACAGCGTTTATATATTTTATTGCATGGAACACTGTCCTCGATTTAATTAAGCTCTTTGGATGTTATTTCTGAGCGTACATAAAGATAATTTTATACAAACACAAGAGTTTTTCTAACCTTCCTGGGCACTGATTCTTCCCCCCTCCGAATGCCACAAACCCTTCCAAGAGGACATTCTTTTCTAAATCTGCCGTTTCCCATCGTTCCTGTGGGAAGAAAAGTTTCATTAAAAATAATCCACTCAGCCGAGAGGCCAGTCCAGAATACGCCATCTGAGCCTGTCTTCCAGCTCACCGAGATTTAATTTAATAACGAGACATATTTACAGTAATCTCTGAATAACCCTCAACACTGTGTCCATCTGTTCTCTAATGTGCCTTTATTGTGGGCATAAATCAATAATTGTTCTCAAATTGCATCAACAGCTTTAAAGTCGACCAAATTAAAACTTGGACTGGACGGGTCAAAAAGTCCAGCCCTCTGAGGCTTTTATAGACCCAAAACAATTTGTGTAGTTTTCCAGTGCAAAAAATAGCTGGACGTCCATTGTGCAAAATAGTTTGATTCCATTTACGGAGCGGAGGGAGGATGACCTTTGAACACACTCTTTTGAACACATTGTTTTAAAGGGATAGTTCACCCAAAAAGTTATACTCTACCACATTGACTAGTTCTTTTTTGTTCTGTTGAACATAAGAGAAGGTATTTTGAAGAATGTTGGAAAGCTGCAACTATTGACTTTCATAGCATTAGGTTTTTTTTCTATTCCAGCAGGTACCTTGATGTCAAAAGTCAGCAATTTGACATTGACATAAACAGATGTGAATCGATTTGATGTCAAGACCTTGACGTCCATTTGACATCCACACATTAATGCTCTTTTAATCAACAAAATAATGACACAAAAAGTTTTATTTTTTTATTATTACTGAAAACTCTTTAAAATAATAATAATAATATTAAAAGTAGGTTTAGTTTTTCACTTAAAGTTAAAAAAAGAGAATCATATAAAGTTGCTTCCTTTTTTAAAGATTTATTTTTGGCCTTTTATTAGATAGGACAGTATTGAGACAGGAAGCGAAGTTGGAGAGAGAGAGGGGGATAGGGTAGGGAAATGTCCACAAGCCGGGATTCGAACTCGGGACACCCTGACGTGCTACTGCACTATATGTCTACGCACTAACCACTAGGCTATTGCACCAATGTAAAGTTGCTTCCTTTTAGCGTTAGATTATGGTAATATGATTATGCATGCAAGTATATCTTCATTGAAAAAGTTGGATTATGTATATCATGCTGCCTTATGTTTTGTGATAAGTGCCTCTTCTGCTGTTTATCTGCAAGGCATCACTTGGTAAAATACCAACTTATATTTGTAGACTTTTATCCTTTTACACTTGAAGCTTGTTGAAGCCATACATTGTAAAATACTGTATAATATTGTATAGCTGTGGCATTACTGCATTGGGAAAGGAAGTGCATTAGTAGATTCTACAAGTATAAAACTTGCTCACTCTACCAACAATAGGCAATTGGAAAGCCGCTAGAAAACTACTAGATCTTCTACCAAACTAGGTGAATTTGTACCTTGGCTCTAAGAGTCAAACAACAGAAAAATAAGGTCAAGAATCTTGGTGTGATTCTGGAGTCAGATCTGAGTTTCAGTAGTCATGTCAAAGCAGTAAGAAAATCAGCATACTATCATCTTAAGAACATTATAAGAATTAGTTGCTGAGTTTCCAGTGAGGACTGTGAAATGAATCTTGTTCATGCTTTTATCAGAAGCAGGGTGGATTACTGTAATCGACCCCTCACTGACCTTCCCAAAAAGACAGTCAGACAGTTGCAGCTCATCCAGAACGCTGCGGCCAGAATTCTGACCAGAACCAGAAAATCAGAGCACATCACACCTGTCCTCAGGTCTTTACACTGGCTCCCAGTTACATTCAGAATAGATTTTAAAGTATTATTACTTGTCTATAAATCACTTTATGGTCTAGGACCTCAATACATTATAGACATGCTCACTGAATACAAACCTAACAGATCACTCAGATCATTAGGATCAAGTAAATTAGAAATTTTACCTTTAAAACATTTTGATCAATTTTTTTTTATTAGTTTCTTTTATTCTTGTTTATGTAAAGCACTTTGAATACCATCATGTATGAAATGTGCTATATAAATAAACTTGCCTTGCCTTTAATATAAAACTTTTTGTCCTGCCATTTTGGGCAGGACTCCCTGGAAGAAGAGATCCTGTATCTCAGTGGGACAATCCTGGTAAAATAAATTATATTATAATATATGATTCTTATATTATAATATTCATTCATTTATTCATTCATTCATTTCATTTTCGGCTTAGTCCCTTTATATTATAATACAAGAAATTTTTATTGATCTAAAAGCTTAATTTACAAATTTTGTATCCCTTCAATGCATGTAAACTACCCTGATTTTAAATTACTCTAAATTCTAATTGACATCTGATATTGCTGTCAAAAAACATGCCAAAACTCAATCACAGGACTGCCAACGCTAGATGTCAGATTGCTGTAATTTTTACATACATTTTTCTTTTGTTTTAAACAGAACAAAAAAAACTTCTAACTGGTTTGGAACAAGTAAAAGGTGAGTAAATGACCACATTTTTTATTTTCGAATGAACTATCCCTTTAAGTTCATGTTGATGCTGTAAGTGAAAGGGGTCTGGCAATTTGAAAGTAAGCATATCTTATAGTTCTCCCATTTCCTTCAAGACATTAGTAGACACAAGTGTAATGGAATCTCTATAGGCGTTTGCCGGAAGGTTAATTGTGATGATAACTGTCAGGCCTTTGCTTGAACACATACAGACCTATTATTCCTGTTTTAATGGAGCACAGCTGGGCTTTCGAGCACATTGTGACCAGCGCTCTGCTGCTTTGCCAGACAAAATGGAAGGAGGAAGTTTTATTGAAAGAAAATGCCAATAAAAGGGATGCCGGTTCCATCATAGAGCAAAACAAACTATGTAAAAAGACCCCTCGAACAAGTACAGGGACTTTTAATAGTGAAGCACTTTACTTGCTGGCATTTTATGAGCATATGTCTCATGTCTGTTTTATTCAGGTTTATAGTGGAATTTGTGTGAACCTCATCCTGTGGCTGAGGTCATTCAGACAGATCAAGTTACTCACAGGTTTAAAATCTTCCGGGTCTGGGAAATACTTAGGGTTTCGGTGAGCCCAGTAAGGAGACAACATCAGCATGTCTCCAGGTGGGATAACATAATTCTGAAAAGCAAAAACAAATTCAGTTGTACATTGCTAAGTTTTATTTAACCAATTACCTTAAAAAATGTAGTGAATCCAATTAATCTTTTTTTTTTGTAAATGCATGCAGCAAACAAATGCTTAGCACATAAAATACAGTATCTATCTGCGAAAGAGATAATGCAAATACTATTATCATGATAAAATAATTTTTTGATATATACAGCGGGGAAAATAAGCTTTGAACAAGTCACCTTTTTGTCAGAAAACACATTTCTAAAGGTGACGTTGACTTGAAACTTCCCATGGATGTTGGTAACAACCAAATAAATCCATATATGCAAAGAAAACAAATCTAATTAGTTTACAAATTATGTTATGTGTAATCCAATGAAATGATGCAGGGAAAAAGTTTTGAACACATGAAGAAAGGGAGGTGTAGAAGGGCAGTGAAAGCCCAGACAGCAGCTGAAATCTCTCAGTAGTTTGTAAAATCTGGTTCGATTCCATGTCAACAGCTCCTTTTGAAACATTATTCCCAGAAAAAACATCATGTTCAATACTTATTTTACCCACTGAATATACTGTATATTGTGTATATTATTTTTCCCCCAAGACATTGATAAATGTTATGGTTTTTCTAAAAGTTTGTTTTAAAAGCACTACTATTATAGCACTATTTCTTGTTGTGATTTCATATCTGTATTTAACCTCGGAATGGCCTCAAAGTTAAAAGAGGTGCTAAAGTCTGATTTTGTAGTGGCTGAGCTTCGAAATTAAATTATTATTTTAATCTTACTTCAAGTAATGAAGGATTTAAAAAATCTGACAGTAATCAGTGTTGAGTTCCACTAAAGGATATCCCGGCCTCGTTTAAGTGTTTGAAAATGATTAACAGTTGAAAAGTAGAATAGTAATAAAAAAAGTAATCAGATGTAATCAGTTACATTACTTTTCATAGATTGTGTGGCTTTTTTTCATATGCGAACAAGTATCTGCCAGGGGGGAGAGCTCATATCCATTGTGGTAACTAGCAAAAAGAAAGATCCCTGATGAGTTAACATCACTGCTGAGGAGCTGTAAAAAGTCTTCTCCCTGTAATATATTTAATCAGCTTGCTTATTTTATGTATTAGAGTGATCTAATACATTAGTCAGCCACACAAGAACAGTTAAGTCAAATACAGCAAAATTGAACACTTTAAAATGTTATGGTAATAGTTAAACCACTTACACTGCAAAAAAAATGCTTTTCTTACTTGTCTTTTTTCTAGTCCAAATATTTACAAATACTTAAATCAAGAAGCATTGGTAACACTTAAGAATAATGGTCCATTAGTTAATGTTAGTTAATGTATACTAACAATAAATATCAATAATCCTGTAAAGCATTTATGAATAATAGTTCAACATAAACTAGTGCATTATTAAAACCCAAAGTTGTGCTTGTTAACATTATGCACTGAGTTAATGGGAACTAACAAGAAGCATTCATTCATTTTCTGTCCCTTATTTATTAGGGGTCGCCACAGCGGAATGAACCACCAACTATTCCAGCATATGTTTTACGCAGCGGATGCCCTTCCAGCCGCAACCCATTCCTGGGAAACACACACACACACACACACACACACACACACACACACACACACACATTATGGCCAATTTAGTTAATCCAATTCACTTATACCACATGTCCTTGAACTGTGGTGGAAACTGGAGCACCTGGAAACCCATGCAAACACGGTGAGAACATGCAATCTCCACACAAAAATGTCAACTGGCCCAGCCAGGACTTGAACCAGCGACCTTCTTGCTGTGAGGTGACTGTGCTAACCACTGAGCCACCGTGCCACCACATGAAAAATTATTTAACATAAATGACATAAACTAACATTAACAAAGATGAATAAATACCGTAATAAATGTATTACTAATAGTTTGTTTTATACATTAACTAATGGTACATTATTTTAAAGTGTTACTGAAGCATTTTCCAGACAATCAAATATAAATGGTCTCATTTTCAGAAATAATATGTCAAAATTAAGTGATTTTTTCTTTAAAGTAAGCAAAATAATCTGCCAATGGGGTAAGCAAAATAATCTTCTAGGAGTAATATTATTTTACTTACCCCATTGGCAGATTATTTTGCTTGTTTTAAAGAAAAACTCACTTAATTTTAACATATTATTTCTGAAAACAAGACTAATTTCTTGTTTGTTTTGAAAATGTTTCTTGATTTAAGAATTTGTAGTTATTTGGACTAGAAGCAAGACAAGAAAAATTTGCAGTGTATTTTGTTTTAAATAGGGTAACCTTCATGGCTCTATTTTAACAATCTAGGTGCAAATTCTAAAGCCTATGGAGCAAAAGCTTTAAGGGCATGTCCTAATCCACTATTGCTATTTTAAGGACGAAAAAATACACTCCACATGGCCTAACAGGGTTGTGTTTATTCTCTTAATGAGTTATGGGTGTGTTTAGAGAATATACCAATCAGAGCCTCATCTCCCAATCCCTTCAAGAGTCAATTGTGCCATGGCGCATTTGCTATTTACATGGCAGACTTTGTAAGTGGAAAAATGAAACACTTTACTAGCGAGAAAACAGTTAAACAGACCATCTGCAGCAGGAGGATAAAGAATGAGCCTCCTCCATTCGACCTTTACTTTCTCTGTCTCTCTTTCGTGGATAAGGAAACGTGTTGTACACTCCACTGAAGACATTAATTAGCCTACATAATAAATTTCATTTGTTAAGCACAAAGATTTGTTTTAAAACTATTTCTAAATTCAGTTCTAATTTCAGCAAACGAATAAATGAGCAATAATAACAAAGTGTGGTCAAAAACTGAGTTATATTCAATAACTGTGGCCCATATGGTCCAAAACCTGACAGGTGGACAAATCTAAGCTTGTTTTTATTAAAATAAATATAAATATGCATTTAATAAATGACACAGCTAATAATAATAACATTATAAAAAAGCAAGTTGTCATGAATAAACT
>CAIGQZ010034990.1:16261790-16289871 GCA_903798205.1 Danio tinwini | reverse complement strand
TGTGTGTGTGTGTGTGTGTGTGTGTGTGTGTGTGTGTGTGTGTGTGTACTGCAAACGGCATTTGTGTGTGACTCAACATTTCAAAAAGGCTTGAATAAACTTCACCACAAATACATGAAATAAACTTACTTGGTATTTTCGACTAATGAGCTGCATTTTTTTATTTATTTATTTAAAAAGCTCATTAAAGCTGAGATACAACCTGAAAGATGACAATACAACACTTACTATCACAATCATCTGCACTTTTAATAGTTTATTTTACAGACTTATAATATGCTATTGGAGTTTTCATTCCAAAATGGCCGCAGCGCCATCTAGTGGCTGTTTCCCAAATCGCATTAGAGTGTCGTCTCTTAGTCATTCTAAGCTCTTTGCTATCACTGACGGCTGTTTATCTGACATAATGCATGAGAATGCAACATAATGCAGGCGGAGTAGGAGTGGTGGGTGGGGAGAAGCAGCTCATTTGAATTTAAAGCCACAGGCAATAATTATCGGATGGATATTTTGAGCTGAAATTTTACAGACATGTTCTGGAGACACCAAGTCTTATCTTACATCTTGTAAAAGAAGTAAAATAGGTGGTCTTTAAAGTGTCCTTACAAAATAAAAGAGTCGTAATTTTGTGCTGAAGCTAGAAGACAACATTTTGAGGAATATTGATAACCTAACAGTTTCTGTTTCCTTTAAAGATACAGATTTCTTTGTCCATAGACATTGGAAGTCAGTGGAAACTGCAACTCAACAATCTTCAAAAAGACTTGAGGGTAAGTACATGTTAAAATGACCAGTAACTGCAGAGAGAATTATAATATTATGCTGATCAAAAATTTTTTGGCAAAAATTATGATTTACAAGATTAAAAAATGTGGAATTATGTAAAGCTCTGGGGGGGAAAGTACTTTTATTTATAATAATATTATTATATTAATATTAATATTGTTTTGAAGACTCTATTTCTAGTTTATAAAAAAGTAAATTTTTTGTCAATAAGCATACCTAACCGATAATATTTTTATGTAATAATATTTTACCAGTTATTTTATTTTAATAATCTGTGTTGGGACAACATGTTCCTTATTGTACATTTACAGGATCATAAGTTAAAAAAAATAAAATAAATGATGGTATTTTTTTTCACACAATTCAGCAATATTTGGAGAGTGAGAGTAGGATTCTTTTTTAACAGGCCATCGCTGTGTTTTAATCAAGGAAATGTCGATTAGTTTATATTATAGTGCATTACCTTTCTATCACTCTCACTATAGAGGGTCTCCTCTGATTTGATAACCATTTTTCTCAGCAGAGAAAGCAGCCATTGCTTTGAATTTGCCCATTCCCTGAAGAAGAGAAAAAAAGATGCATTCTTCATTACTGGCTATAGAAGTGATCTATTAAAATTTACAAGGATATATTGTAGTAGTAAGGCTGAGCCAATAAATTATATTATATCGAATTACGATACAATTTATGTCAATAACAATGATAAGCTCTGGTCTTTTTTTACTCTATATTGATCTAAGAGATGCACTGAATTTTCAGCCACCGAAAAATTATCGGCTGAAAATATGTTATGACATTGAATGGACCCTCTAACTTTTGTGGATTCAGTCATTGTTGGGGTACTCTTTTAAATCTGGAAGTGTTACCAACTTATATCGAAATTAATACTGTTATCATTCAATATGTAAAACAATTATTGAGATTGCGTTTTTGCCATATCGCCTAGCCCTAAGTAGTAGTATATTTTATTATATAGATTTAGGCAACTAATTGTGATTTTTTTTTTCTTCATCATATTGTGGCAGGACTGCTCACATACTTGAGGAACATCTCTGGGAGTTGTGAGCCATACTCAAATCCCTCATCGTAGGTTGTGAACTTCTCCAAGAACTCCTGCCTGCCGAGGGCGCTGTTGGGGGAATTATAGCTGCCCAGTAAGTTGCTCATCACTGAAGGATACATTACACTCCTGCAAAACAAGACAAGAAGGCTTTATTTCATCTTTTCAGAGAATGTACATATACTAATATACTCTGGAAGGATTTTTGAATTTTCTTTATTACAAATGTGTTTTATTTGGCTGCCATACCTTTACGAAACATGACAAGGATAAATATTATCTTATCAATATATTTATTTTTCTTGCAATATTCTTTTTGCACAAATGTAAATTTCAAGGTGCTAAACCTTATTTTCCTGTTTTCTGTAAAGATCTTAAATCCTAATACTCTTCTTACATCCTCCAATTCCAATGCCCTTAAAACTGTCCTGTTATGTCATAATATTTTCCTAACTCTATAGCTAATATCTTTGTTTTGTATTTGCAATGTAGACATTGTTTATATTAGCTGCTCACACTTTTTCCATTTTGTTTTTATGCATTCTTTATGGCATTCAATAAAAATAAGAAGAATACAAATGAATTAATTAATAACAAAGAAGGCTTTGATGCAGCTCTGAAGAAATAAATGGCTTAAATTTGTCTGAACGAGTTGAAGATTAATGTAGACAAATTATAATTCTAATGCACCTTCACCATATCTTTAACTTCTTTTTTTGTAAACAGAAAGTCTTTGTGGAACTGAACATGTTCACCATTAGTGAAGTGCAGCATTAGTTTTTATACTGATATAAATGTATATATAAAAATCTTATTCTAAAACGAATTTAGAATAATAATCATTTGATGAATATTAAAGACTTTATAGATCGCAGTGCAGCCCCAAAATACAAATTAATTATCATTTTAAATCTTTATTATTTTCATTTATATTTTTAAAATCACCTTGTTTAATCAGTTTGTCAGATAGAAGTTGTTAATCATTGAAAATATAATTTATTTTTTTCATTTGTTCATACATATACACTGGATGCCAATGAAGATTTTTCACCCATGTTTTGACATTTTATTTATTATGATTATTATAAAGTTATTTTGTGTTTTACTTACATTTATTATGCTTTCTATGTTTATAAAATCAATTAAGGCCATTAATTTAACTCAAACACTAACATGGTACATCTGGTATATTTTTGTACAGTAGTGTTTCATTTTAAAATGATTTTTAGATTAATTAATTAACATAGATTTTAATCAGCTTATGAACCCATGCAGTTCCTTCCCTTATCGTAATCCAGAAAACCTTGACATAATGTATCAATAAATACAATTCAATAATAAAATTATTATTTTCCTTTTTATATCTAAATACATTTGACATCTGAATTATAAAATAAATGTGTTAACACAATAAGTCAAATGTAGTCATACATTAAATGTTTGTTTTGTCCCAGGATGTATTTGGTTGTTCTTTCTCTGCTCTACTCGATAATGACCATCACCTGTTGCCTATGACGAATTGCTCACTGATTGGAGGATGAGAAGAGCAGTGGATATTTAAGCAGCACGTCTCCTCTAGAACAGTGTGTGTGGGGGCTCTTTTGTGAGGCTTTACATTTTTAATCGTTTAAAGCATTATTTGTTGTGGAGCTTTAGTGTGTTTAAGTTCTGTTAATGCTGTTGTCAATTTTAGATTTTTTCCCCAGAAACTCTTTTTGGTTGTGAGATTACTTTCAATTTTTAATACTACTTTATTATTGACTCTTTACTTTGGGATCAGGTTAGTAGAGAGGGGGTGCTGTTTTTCTTTTTGTAATTGTTTTTTTCCCTGTTAAGTGTTAGTGAGGGTATTTTTTTTTTTTTTTTTGAAAGATTTAATTCTCTTTCTATCAGTTAGAGAACTTTTTGCTTGTTTTGGCTTGAACTCTCTCTTGAAGTATTCCTGAAACCCTCCCTTATCATTGAATAAGTATTTTGTTCTTTATTCAATTTGCATTGAGAGTTTTCCTTCTTGGGTAATTTTTTTTTTTGTGTGTGTTTTTCCTTTCGTTTAGTCTTTTGGGAGGTTGCTCATGTGACCTCATTGCTGACACACACAAACTCCACTAACTTTCTGTTGCCCTCTGATGTATGGTGTTGTCCTCAGGCAACAAACCAGTTTTTTGGCTCACAAAACACCCTTTTAAATTAAGAAATATATCACAAAGTCTAACATTATGACCAATGAAATTTGAGTTAAGAGTGGGTTTGACCTTTCTTCCGGGGGAAAATAAGCCATTTTTGGGACTGTAGCCTTTTTGAGGCATTCAAAGATGCAAATTAAACTTTCAAAAAGCCACAGTTCTGCACAGTTTATCTTTGACACTGATTAAACAAACCTGATTTAACTGAGTTCTTTAGGCATGTTTGAAAGCTACAGATAAGTGATGCAGCCCTCCAAGAGCTGAGTTTGATGTGCATCTAAGATCATACAAAGAAAGGGAGATATAAACTCAGAAAAAAAAAGGTACGAGAGCTGTCACTGGGGTAGTAGCTTTGTAAAAGGTATACACATACCTAAAAGGTCCTCGTTAAGGGATGCATATTAGTACCTAAAAAGTACAAAATTTTACCTCTTAAATGTTTCAGGTACTAATATATACTTTTGAGGTACCAGTGTAGATAATTTAAGTACAAATGTGTACCTTTTAAAAAGGTACCACCCTATTGACTGCTCATGTACCTTTATTTCTGAGAGTGCAGAGTACCAGGATGCAAAGGTTTATCTAAAGGAGGGTGCCCAAACTCTGTCCTGGTGGGCCGGTGTCCTGCAGAGTTTAGTTGCCAACCTGCCAATACATTTCTAGTATGCTAATTAGAGCTTGAGTTGTTGGTTAAGGTGTGTCTAATTGGGGTTACAGCTATATTCTGCAGGACACCATGTATTTATAGTTTGTTTTGTTCCTCATTTCACATATAATAATAATAATATACAGAAAACCTTGGTGTTTTAGTGCCTTAATAGCATGTTGCCCTGAGGCAACAAACCAAAATCTGGTGGGGGGTGGGGGGGAGCACATTTTATGATTGATTTATTATGAGACCCTCAAGCACCCAAAAATTTGGGTGAAATATTTTTTTTCCTCCTAAAACAAAAATTCATGCCATAGAGGGTTAAAGGAACGTAACGTGTATTATATAGATTTCAATACTTGTGTTTTCAATTTTCATTATGTAATTTGTATTAAAATATTGCTGTAACACTCTTTAAAATGAAGGCTTTAATGCCATTATTGGTTCCTTAAAGAACCTGTAAAAATATATTATTTTGTGATTCATCTTCTTTTTTTTCCCCCTTAATTTATGTTTTTGAATTGCATTATGGGATCTTTATGGGATCTTTCTTCCAACAAATTTTAACATTGAAAAGTAAAAAAATTGACTTTTATTAACATTTTTAATAGTTTAAAGTGGTATATTGTCTGGGTTGCGGTGGTATATTACAGTACAAACCCCTTGTAATAAACTGTCAGTACATTTTCTGTTATTTTTATAGACTTATTTCTCCATATATTATTTCTCTCTATACTATTTCAAACTACTAAAATGTCAATAAAAGTCATTTTGTTAAACTGTAGAGTTGAATTTTCAACATCAAAAGTCAATAGGGCAGAGATCAACATCCCATAATGCAATTCACAACCATAAATAAACGGAAAACTGTTATTTAACATTTTTACAGTGTAAAAAGGTTTATTAGTTCTTTGAAAGATTTTGACCAATTACATTTAGATTCTTCTATATTATTGCTATAAAAACTAATTGGAGAATTTTATTTTTATTTTAAGACTAATTTAATTTGTAGACGCATTGACTATACTCCATATTATGAATGCACATTATTAAGCACAGTGTGTTAACCAGTTGCTGCAAAATGCACGGTATATAAGCCATGCCTGCTGTTCTCTAAGGGAAACTTTAGCCTAATGTAAATAATTGATGCGAGAAGACTATACTTGATGAGCTCATTTAGCTGTCCAGATCCTTCGCTTCCTAGGCTCTCCAAATGGTCATTAAATTCTTCACACAGATGAGGAGTGAGCATCGCTGTGTTGCCCGGAGTCAGTCTGCCTTTGATTATAGCCGAACAGGTCGGATGGGACTCAAAGAAGTTGTCTTTGCTGATAGACGCTGGACAGGAAGCCAAACAAGATAAACACGAGTCACATTATCACAGACAACAGTATTGATGACGCTTCAGCATTGAAAGTAAGCCGGTCAAGGACACGGTAATAAATCATGCGCATGCTGCTCAGTTCAGAGTCTAAGGTCACATTTAAGAGACTAATTGTGTAAATTAAAAAGCTTTAGCAGTTAATTATAAAGGCAGAGACTGGTACCTGTGTTGTGAACGGGTTCTTGCACTGCTTGTTCAAAATCAACATCTTTGGAGGTGAAGAAAACACGGAAGTCCTCATTTAGGGTCACAAACGTCATTCTCTTCCCAGCAGCTACAATTGTGAAAACTGGTCCATACTGGAGGAAAAAACACAGTTAGTGTATACTTTACCAGGTTAGTTCACCCCAAAATTTTAATTATCTGATAGTTTACTTGCCCTCATATGGTTTTAAGCATTCTTTCTTCTGTTGAACACAAAAGAAGATATTTTAAAGAATGTTGGTTGCTGCCATTAACTTTCATAGTAAGAAATCTCCTACATACCATATATAACTGCAGGTCAACTGCTTATAGTGTTTAAACACTCACCGGCCACTTTATTAGGTACACCATACTAGCACTGTGTTGTACCCCTTTTTGCCTTCAGAACTGCATTAATCATTCGTGGCATAGATTCAACAAACTGGAAATATTCCTCAGAGATTTTGGTCTATACTGACATGACAGCATCACTTAGATTTATCAGCTGCACATCCATGAAGCGAGTCTCCCGTTCCAGCACATCCAAAAGGTGCTCTATTGGATTGAGATCTGGTGACTGTGAAGGCTATTTGAGTACAGTGAACTCATTGTCATGTTCAAGAAACCAGTCTGAGATGATTCACGCTTTATGACCTACTGGAAAAAGCCATCAGAAGAGGGGCATACACTGTGGTCATAAAGGGATGGACATGGTCAGCAACAATACTCAGGTAGGCTGTGGCATTGACACAATGCTCAATTGGTACTAATAGGCCCAAAGTGTACCAAGAAAATATCACAAAATACCACCACTGGCCTAAACTGTTGATATAAGGCAGGATGGACCCATGCTTTCATGTTGTTGATGCCAAATTACCATAAATGGTAATTTGAGGCCAAATGACACCCTACTATCCAAATGTCACAGCAGAAATACAGACTCATCAGACCTGTTCTTAGCTGACAGGAGTGGCACCCGGTGTGGTCTTCTGCTGCTGTAGCCCATCCGCCTCAAGGTTCGATGTGTTGTGCATTCACTCCTCTGCATACCTCGGTTGTAACGAGTGGTTATTTGAGTTACTGTTGCCTTTCTATCAGCTCGAATCAGTCAGGCCATTCTCCTCTGACCTCTGGCATCAACAAGGCATTTTCGTCCACAGAACTGCCGTCACTGGATATTTTTTTTCCTGACCATTTTCTGTAAACCCTAGAGATGGTTGTGCGTGAAAATCCCAGTAGATTAGCAGTTTCTGAAATACTCAGACCAGCCTGTCTGGCACCAACAATCATGCAACGTTCAATTACTTAAATCACCTTTCTTCCCCATTCTGATGCTCGGTTTGAACTGCAGCAGATCGTCTTGACCATGTCTACATGCCTAAAAGCATTTAGTTGCCACCACGTGATTGGCTGATTAGAAATTTGTGTTAACGAGCAGTTGGACAGTTGTACCTAATAAAGTGGCCGGTGAGTGTATATAATAGCTTTTACAACAAAAAGCTATTAGTTACTAGTTCATTAGTTGAAGGTATGGTAACCTTAACTTTTCTGGATTTGATTTTAATGCAGTAATGTGCACCTTTTGTAATGCTGCTTTGAAACAATTATTATTGTGAAAAGCGCTGTACAAATAAACTTCAATTGAATTTAATTGAAAAAAAAATCTATAAGGAAGTCAATGGGTCCCAGCAACCAGCATTCTTCACAATATTTTCATATGTATTCAGCAGAGGAATGAAACTCAAATACATTTTGAACAAGTGAACAGTGGGGTAAATGATGACAGATTTTTCATTCTTTGGATGAACTATCCTTTTAAATGTATTATTCCTTTCTCGCCCAAATGACCGAATGTTACCTAAAATGCAAATGATGTGAAAACATGCAGTTCAAAAACAGGCTATTTGTTTAGCGACCCCCATGGTGAACTTTTAAAGCACTCTTTTGTGTGATTTCTTGCCTTGGCAGATGCAATTACCGAATTTTGGAGCAAACTGATTGTTAGTTTCCATGCTTTCACAGGACTGTGCCCAGAACAGAAATTGTGTCAAAAAGGGCCAGTGTGTGCAGCTTCTGTCCTAGTTGCATAAATTATTGGTGAAGAGGTAAAGACAAACTCGGTTAGTGTGACACAGCACAAAAACAAAACACGTCAACATTGGCCACCGGGCTTCAGCTGATTGTCTGGGTAACGATTATGTGGATGGTAATGAAAGTATTGAAAATATAATAGCATATGCTCATTAAAAAAAGTTTTAGGAGGAATACCATAATGTTATTGAAATTATTATGTAATATGTCAAAATTAAGCAATTTATTTATTCAATAAGCAGCTTGAAATATGTTTTTATATTATTTATTAATAATAACAATCTGCAGCTTTCTTTAGGTAAAAAAAACTGGAAAACAAATCTGTTACTTTTGAAAATACTGCTCTTAAAATCAAATTATTAATAAGCACTTTTATATGTTTCTACAGTAAGTAAGAGCAACAGGTTCATCAGAATTTGCAGGGGAGGAGCTGGACTTCTGGACTCATTGGCAGACCCTGCATGTTTTATGCTACAAACTGTTTGGTAGCCTTTTAAATAGTCTACATTTTAGATATTTATTAAAATATACATACGTTATTTTCACTTTTAACTAGTTACAATTTTTTTTAAATGTTCCAAATTAAATGTAAAATCATATGCAAATCTGATATGCAAAAATACATATGCATATGCAAATCATGTAAGTACATTTTTGATTCCACATGCATGTTGTTTTTTACTTTTAACTAATAACAAATTTATAAAAGTGTGCAAAATAAAAAAAAAAATCATATGCAAAACTGATATGCAAAATGCATATGCAAATCATATAAGATTTGATTCCTCATGTAATTTCTTAATTTGCAGACTTACCTTGGCTCTGGCTTGCTGGATGAAATGCAAAGGTGCTTTGCCAAATTCAAAAGCAGCCCCAAACCAGGGTATCCAACCTCTTATGCATGGAGGAGCATTGGGGTGACTTTTACCAAAGAGAAGATGAAACGAAATAATCACCACAGACACTGTCAGAATTAAAGTAATCCATTCCATTGCAAACTGGGTTCCAGTGATGCTCTACTTGAACGCATATAATGAGTCTGTGCAGGAAATGACCAGTTATTATATGTTGACACGTATCAGCTCGGATTCCCTCACTCCGAGCATCAGGGCCATCATGACACTGAATCCTCCCACCACGCCGCTAACTCCGCCTACTGTAAACAACCCAACCACCCATTAACCCTTCCCATTATCGCTTTAGCTCCTCCTACCATAACGCTAGTCCCTCCCAATACAATCTCACACCATTACATAGTCCTCCTACCGTATTATTAATCCCGCCTCTATTCGGATAGCCCCGCCCACTGCGCGACAGGTGTAGGATAAGATGCTGCTGACTGAGCAGTTCTTCATATTCAATTGAAAGAAACATTACGCAGCATAAATAACGGAGACTTAAATATATCAGTTTTTGGTGGCTCAGCTGTTAGGTCTATATAGTGAATGCAAACTGTATCTTATGTCTGTAAAGATACACACACTTGAATAGATAAGATACATTTTGCTAATGATATGTGTACAGTATTACAGTATATACAGTTTAAATACTTCAAATAGACCTAGTTTTATATTTTATGGAGTTTACAATATATGCATGAAATATTAAATGTTATAACCGACATATTACAGTATACATATATATACTTCCAGTTACAACCCATCATTGGGAAATACCCATACACTCTCTTTCACACACATACACTTTGAACAATTTTATCTTACCCAATTCACCTAGAGCACATGTCTTTGGACTGTGGAGGAAACCCACGCAAACGCGGGGAGAATATGTATGTGTGTATATATATATATATGGATATTTCAAAATGATGGTATATAGCAAATAATATATTTACCAATAGGCCAATATTTTTCTATTTTCAGATTTTTAAAGCAAACATAGCCTTAAAAGTCTTAAAATGTTCTAAACTGAATTTTAGGTCCTAAAAGATCTTAAATTTACTAAAATATTGTGTTGTACGTCTTAAATCTTTTTAAACAGGTCTTAATTTTCCTTTAAAAGTTCCCCGCTTGTTTACTGCTGAAGACATTGACCTAGACAGACTGTTGTGCATACATTTAGTTTATAGTTTTAAAAACATTTGTCTTTTTTTTTTTAAAAGTAGCTAGGTTTATGTTGAAAAAAAGTGTATGTTTACAACTAGAGCTTGCTTGTTTTGACACAATATTTAAAACATTTTGCTAAGAAATATAAAAATATATAGTTTTTATTATTAAATTATTATAGTATCATTAAATGTATTAAATTATAAAAAAAATGATAGGGCAAATAAAAATATAAAGTGTTTAGCTCTGTATGAGTCAAAATAAAATTGTCATTCATAAAGGTCTTAAAAATGTCTAAATGTGTTAAACTTAGTGATTTTATATGCAGCTATAACGAAAAAAATAGAAAGCCCATTGCAAAATTTAAAAAAATCTAAACTACCAAAAGTTGCAATAGTGTTTAACTGACTTCGTGTATTAGTTCTGTATATAAAGTAGGCCTATACGCTATACGCACTTTAAGCTCTTTGTGTCATGCAAAACGCACACACACGTGCATATAAAATACATAAGGCACGAAAAGCATAAAATATGATTCAGGCTGCAGTATATGCATATATAATTTTATTCGTAAGTATGGTTGTGTATCCCTTTATTTTAGTAGGTCATATTTATTTATCCCCTTTTTAGCCTTTAGCTTTTTTATTTTCATTAACCTATAAAGAGAAGTGGAAAATGAAAAGCAAAATAATAATAATAATAATAATAATAATAATAATAATAATAATAATAATAATAATAATAATAATATTTTTTTTTCGAAATAGGCTAATTCATTTATTTAGTATTTTATGAATTGCATCTCGCAGTATTTAGGGTTTTGAGTTAAACAAACTACATTTATACACATACATATTTTCATATCATACATTTTGCAATCTAATTAAATAATAACAATTAATCAAATTAAATAGTTAATTCGATAACAATAAAATATCAGACTTCTTATTTTTTATTATTACCAACATATTAACGACATTAATTAAACAAAACGAACTATATTAAAGCACACTTTACAGGCTTTTACATGCATGAAAAGGCAGGTTTTATAAACACGGTCGCTGACGGCACATCTGTGACGCCACACTCCATCCGGGTCCTCCGCGCCTCGGCCATGACGTCACGGGGTCCAGGAATGGCGGCGCTGTCTGCAGAGGGAAGCAGCCCGAAGAGCCCGAAACTTTCTTCCTAACATCACCCAGCGGCCACACGAGGTCCACCGCCCCGCCGACGCCCGTACCCGCCTCCTAAACAGCCCGCGTGACGGCGGAACCCGCTCTCGACACCGTTACCGCCGAATTCCGACGTTCAAGCCCCTATTAGTTTGGTTGACTTTGCGAGGGCCAAAAGACAAGAGCAAAGACAGCGACTAACGGTACATAAAAACAACAACAAAACACCCCGAAACATCCTCTTTCGAATCCGCCCGTTTCACAGAAGGAGCTCATTTGTGTTTTGCTAGTTTCTCGTCTTGCTCGTCCACCGCAAGGCTCGACACTGGCCCGATAAAGCGAAGAAATCCAGCCACCAGCTGCGGGTTTGATGTCACGATGGAGAGTTTAACACTGAGCGATGTCGAGCAGAAATATTACTCTGAACTCTTCCTCTCATGTGATGTGGACAACGCCAAAAAAGTGGCTTCCAATGGCAAAGTTCTGGAGCTTTTCCGGGCGGCCCAGCTCTCAAACGAAGTGGTTCTTCAGGTAACGTTACTAGTGTGTGTTCATTGCTTCTCATTCAAATGTATAACGTGTGTAATAGTCAGTAGATCTGTGTATGTATGTGTGTTGTTGTTATGGTTATACACATGAGGAAGTTGAAATGATGGCTTGAGTTGATCAGTTCAGAAATGCCAGGAGCCCTGGTGGATTATTTGGGCGATGTCAAGAAGAGTGTTTAGACCGGTTGATGAATCAGTCTCATTGTTGCTGAGTTGCACGGATAAAGAAGGTTGATGATGCATCAGTAGTGTTAAACTTTGCTTCCTGTTGTGCAAGGCTGTAGATTTATTAGTTATGCCTGCTTCCTCTTGAATAAAAGCATAAATAGTAATTTTCTGCTTTTGTCAGGAGATGCGTACATGCTTGATGACTTTAGAAATGTGTATCAAAGCAAACAAGCAGTAATGTGGTGGTGGTGTGCATATAATGTGTATGAGACCTCACTCAGACTTGTTGATTCAAGTAACAGACATTGATCTTTTTCTATGATGGTTTAACACAGTCAAGCTTTTTTTCATAATTGATGATTCTAAAACATAGTGTTACATACAAAGCAACATAATTACTGTTCCTTTTATTGTTCTCAACGAATCCCAAATGTTTCACAATTTGTACTGAAAATTATGCAGCTTAGCAGTTTCCAGCTTTGATTGAACACAAAGATTCCAGCTTGACCACAAAGTCAGCAAATTTGAATGATGAAATTCATAGGAATGATGTCATCACAGGATTAAATAAGTTTATAACTAAATAAAATAAATAAAAACATATTTGAAAATTTTTATTAGGCTTCGTCTGTATACAATTTTATTGTTATGATTAAATACTAATCTATTTTGCTAGGGTGTAATAAATAAAAAAACTTTCTAGGCATGGGACAGTAACTGTTTTCAAGGTATACCGCGGCTTGGAAAAGTTTAAAAACTGCCAAAATTGTCTGTAATACATAATTGTAATACATATAATGTGTAAGATTTGAAGCAATTCCATGCAAATGTCAGCCTTGCCATGAAAAAAAAATTAAGTTTTCACCAAAATACGGAAACCATTTCTACTTTTTTTTTTTTTTTGTGCAAGCAAGTATTTGACAGTGCTTTAGAAATACTCAAAAATGTCCCTGTCAATGTTTTTAAACTATTATATTTGATTTACCAAAGTCACACAAATGTAAATTTCACATCCATAACGGAGAGAGGTCACATTCATAATGACACTTTTTCCTCATAGATGCAAAAATATTAAATAAAATTAAATCAATAATTTTTGTTCTATAGTGAGCTAACTCTTATCTTTTTGATTAACATAGTTTCTTTTGGGTTGTGCAGTTTAATTCACAGAATTTCAAGTATGTTTTAAACTGTAAACTCGCAGACTTTTTTGTCACATCCATAGTGCATGTTTATTTTCCTCGTTTAAAGTACAAAACATGTTTACATATTGATATTTTTCTGATCCCATAACTCTTTGGTTAGTTGTTCTGGAAAATATAAACAGATGTTTCAATATAATGTTAACGTATACTTTCTATGTGAATTTATCTTTTGAGTTTTTGCTGCAAATGTTACATCCATAACGCTGGAATTGCTCTTTGTTATTTACATTTTTTTTTAAAGACAACAGTATCACCAGCAAAAAAGATATCCAAAGATGCCATTTTAACTTGTAACGAAATCTGTGTTTTTGAAACAAATGAAGGCAACAGAAGTCAATGATTCACTTGAAGTATTTAGCCTGACATGTTTACTGCTCTAAAATATTTTAAATGCTTCTCAAAATAAAATATATTGTGTTCAAATGCGGAATTTTTTTTTGTTTTTTACCCAGATATTTAAAAGAATATATTTTACGGCAGTAATCACAATATCGTGAAACCGTGATATTTTTATTCAAGGTTATCATACAGTTATAATATTATACCTAATACTTTGTGTGTTTTCTCTGTTCAGACAGGGAATGTGCAGGGTCTTAAAAGGTCTTAATGTCTTAAATTTGAAAATCAAAATTGTAGGCTTTAAAAAGTCCTAAATTCACTGAAATATTGTCTTTTAGGTCTTAAATCATTTTAAACAGGTCTTAATTTTCCTATGCCCATGTAAAGCTACCCTATCGGACCAACACCCATCCAATCACTAGCATTCCATCTTAATAAAAGTTTTAACAAAAGTTTATTTATTAACTCTTATTTATGAACTCTATTTACCAACTCTCTTTTTATTTTTATTTTATATTTTCTAAACATATGGTTTAATTATCTTCCTTACAATAACAGTTGTTTTTAATGTTTTTTTTTTTTTTACGTTACAACTCTGCCATTAGGAAAAAATCTTAACATTTAGCCTTGTGCAAGTCTGAAATTTAATTCATAATGGTCTTAAAAAGTTTTGACTTGATGAAACCTGTAGAAACCCTGTCAGAGTAAACAAGAATGAAAGGGCTCTTTTCAATGAAGTCTCATTAGTAAACATTAGTGAATGCATTCAAATCAACAGTGAGAAATAACCATGTTATAGTTGCATGTTAAAAGTACATTTTTTGTTTTAAATTACAACATAAAAATAGTTAAATCCATTTATTAACATGAACTTTTGATTTTAATGTATTGTCATTAACTAAGAAATGAACATCATTCAAGGTTTTTAAATGCTTATTTGAGCTGTCATTACACTGCCTTTAGTTTATTTAAGTGATGTTAACAAATAGAACCTTACTTTACAGATTTAATGAACATAAAACCTATGCATACTCACAGTATTTTCAATGTTATAGACCATATTGAAAGCAGATATTTTTTTAAGTCTATATCATTCGGTACTGTAATGAACAACCACAAATGCTATAACCTGAATATTAATAAAATGCACTCTGAAAGTTGAAATAAATAATTATTTACAGAGTTTTGAAGTGACCATAATATCAGTAACGTCCACATTCATTATTATCACAATATGAATAACTGAATACCAACAGCCCCCAAGGGATGCCCAAGCACTGGTCATGCATTTAATCACATTTGACGTTAGACTTTTTAAAAATAAGATAATATTTTACTCAATAAGATTTTAAGAATCCTGCAAAATGTGTATTTTTTTTCTAATGGCAAAAATTTGGTTTTATATTCACACATTCAAACTTTTTCCTTAATATAATTTCAGAAAATTATTCTTTGCAAATTCTAAATACTGAAATCATGTTATCAGCCAATGACTATCAAAGTACAAGTTCACTGTCAATTAAATAGTGCTAATGTTATTTTGAAGTCATACTTACAATCGATTTTAGACTGACAATTCAAAGTACAATGGTAAACAATATAGGGAGCATGTCAGAAATTGTCACTGAAAGAATGTGCAAAAATAAAACCAACTTTACCTCAATAGCAAAATTTTATGATCGGTATACTACCACCACTTCATTTTGAGCTAGGGTGTTTGTGTGTTTAAGAAATCAGTCAGATTAATGACTAAAGATTACAGCAGTTCTTTAGATTGTTGTCCACATTCTTCTCTGAAGGTTTATTACTGTAAAGCTTCTTTTCATGGTTAATGCTTCCTAAAGAGCCATAGACAGGTTTTTTGTTTCAGCACTGAAGGGTGCTGCTGATGATAAACACACATCTGTTGCTATAGTCGGCATAAAAAATGTTGTTTTTTTCCTTAGTTGCTTCTAAATCAGTGTCCAAGGTTTCTTGAAAAGTTGTTTTGTTTATTATGTCTGAGCAACCAATTTATTGATCTGCAATTCTAAAGTAATTGACAGGGGTCATCAAGGGCATTTGGTTGAAGATAAGTGAAATATGAACTCTGTTTTTGTCCTGTGGTGCTGCACTATTCGTTTAATTATTCATGATTGTGTTAACTAAGTATTTTGGAATTTTACTAAGTGTGCCAACTTGATTTATTAACTATTATGTCTTTTTCCTTTTAAAGTTAGTTTGTGTTCTGCACAATGCTGTTATATTAGCAATTTTCCATAGTATTGTTTTACAGGGAGCCGATAGAGGGCATAGTCTTCTTTCTTACATATTTTATACAATTAAATGTTGTGTTTTTATGCCTTTTAGTTAGGGCTGAACAATATATCATTTGAGCATCGATATCTTAATGTGCGTATCCGCAATAGTCACATTGCAGGATTATATGGTTTATTAATGAGTAAAAGGTGTATATATATATATATATATATATATATTATTTATGCAATGATGACCAAGTTATTTTACATTTGAATGTTCAATTTATGTATGTACTCCATAAATAAACAGTACACAAATTACTGTATATTTCACTTTTATTTTTGATCTGTCGCATTTGTACACGCTTGGAAATTATTAGAATATTTATTAGGATTGCATGATTTATTGAAGAGTAAAAGTTAAAGATGTTATTAATTTTTTTAATTGTTTGTGCAATGATGACCATGTTATTTTATGTTTGATTGTTCACTTTCTGTACTTGATTACCATTAGACATCCCAGAAACCATAAAGCACTGTTTATTTAGTTATTTATTTTTGTGTGCAAATGACTTGATCATTCCAGCCAATCTAAATGAATGAAATCTTTTTAAATAGATCCACTCAAATCATCTGATGAAGTTATAATCATATCGCAATGTACCTTGGCAAAACAAAATATCGCAATGTCAGCTTTTTCCAATATCGTACAACCCTACAGATGTTTCAGTTAGATATTGCTTTTATATTGTTTTTGTTTCTTAAACTAGTTGAGATCCAATACATTACAGATTTTTTCTTCCACTGCACGATATTGGAAAAATTTTAACATTGTGAAATTTTGTATATACAGTTGAAGTCAGAATCATTAGCCCTCCTGAATTATTAGCCCCCCTATTACTACTGAAATAAACAGTGTTTTATTGTTTTCCGAATACTCAAACAGTATTCAGGTATACAGTAATTAAATAATCAAATGTAAAATAACGCTGTGTAGTTTTCGTTGTTCATTCATTAATCTTCTTTTCAGTTTAGTCCCTTTATTAATCCGGGGTCGCCACAGCGGAATGAACCACCAACTTATTCAGCACATGTTTTACGCAGAGGATGCCCTTCCAGCCGCAACCCATCTCTGGGAAACATCCATACACAATCATTCACACACATACACAACGGACAATTTAGCCTACCCAATTCACCTGTACCGCATGTCTTTGAGTTTGGACTGTGGGGGAAACCGGAGCACCCGAAAGGAAACCCACGTGAACGCAGGGAGAACATGCAAACTTCACACAGAAACACCAACTAACCCAGCCAAGGCTCGAACCAGCGACCTTCTTGCTGTGAGGCGACAGCACTACCTACTGCGCCTCCATGTCACCAGTTTTTGTTGTATAAATAATTAAAACTATTCATTGTTATTAAAGTTACAAGAATTTAGAATAGAATTTATTATGCCTAAATGCTAAATAAATAAAATCCTCATACAGTTACAGGCCTAAAAAACACATTATCAATTATAATCCAGACTCAACATTGCGTATACTCTCAATGTGACCATTGCGAATGATCACATTGCGATATCGATACTGAAACAATATATTGTGAAGCCCTATTTCTTACCATTATTAAATTTTTTTATTTATTTAGGGTTAATATACAAAAATATACATTTTATAATTTTATCTCCCTAAGTCTTTCCAAACATGTATAAGTGTCTTCTGCTGAACAGACAATAAGATATTTTGAACAATGTTGGTGTCTGGACAGTTGAAAATAGACATTCAATTAATAATGTTTTTTTTACTGTCAATATGTAATATGTAGTCAAGGGCAGGTCTCACCTAGTTACCAACACTCTTCAGAATGTTTATTTGTATCCTCATACAGGTTTGAACAGTCCACTCAAGGTCATTTTATCTGATTGACAGATCTGTTTCCATTTATCTTAGATTACTGAGCTTTGTGGGGCCACGCGCCTGGGTCATTTCGGCCGGAGTCAGTTCTACATTGCACTGAAGCTCATTGCACTGGCCCAGTCTGGACTACCCCTGCGCCTCGAGAGCCTGAACACTGGTGGGTAGCATTAGCTTCCTAAAAACCTAATAACTGTTTCTTTAGCATAACAGAATGCAAACTTATCACATCAGTGCCATTTTGCACACGCTCATTTTTACCAACGAATCCATTGTGACAGTTGCAGCCCATTACATAAAAAGAATTAGGATAATCTGGCTCTTTGATGGAAAAGGGTGAAATGTGTATATTGCAAACCACAAAAGCTGACATTTGGGTTCAGGTCTCGCAATAGTATGTTAAAATCAAAGTAAATTCTTTGTGTTTGTTAAAAACATCTTCCCTTCTCTCTTACATTTGGGTGTTTCTGTTAACTGCTTGTTGTCTGTGCCTTTAAGTCAAATGCAAATGCTTCTGTTGTCTATCATGGCTTGTCTCTCTCTCTGTGTATAACAAGTCCCTGACATGGAGCACTGTTTAGAAGCTCTGCATGAATTTTGGAAAGTTACACAGAAGGCTTTAGAAAAGAATGAGAAATTGACTGAGGTATGAATAAGTAGGAATAAAACCCATAGCCTTGAAGATACAGCGAGGACATGAAGAAATAGTCAACAGGAAATTGCTGTCAGTGACCTGGAGTTTAGATATATTTGGAATCAAATTGGTTTCTATTGATTTCTGTTCTATTGATTTTGAAGTTGTAATGATAACCAGGTAATCAGCGGTTTAATTTAGTATATCTTTCACATGCATGTTTCTTAACAACACAATTATAAGCCAGCAATTTACATGGTCATGTAATAATTGGTTGATGATGATTGGTTTTCCTCACCATTTCCCCTTGCTCAAACTTTTTTGAATTTCTTTCTCCTGATGAACACAAAGCAAAATATTCTGGAGAATGTTAGGAAAATAAGCAGCTATTAACATCAAAAAACTAAAAAATTCTATGTAAGACAATGGCTGTTTTTTCATCATTCTTAAGAATTTTTTATGTTTAATAAAAAAAGGTTTGTGAATGCCTCTGGGTAAAAAGTGTGATACAGGCAGCAATGAGAGGTCAGCTTGATTAATATCTCATGAAAGAGTTGACTATTCAGTTCTGTGTTGAAAATTAAGAGATATCATAATCAAAAATATAAATTTAAATACATTTGCAAGGCAAAAATAAACACTGTTGATGCAGCAAATATTTAAGAAGGCAAAATATATCAGTGCAACTTAAGTTAATTAAATCATTATTAAAGCAAGTTCATATGTAGCAGGGTGTCCGTGGGGTCTTAAAAAGTATTAAATGTTGATTAATTATGAGAAAAAGAAGGCCCTTAAAAGGTATTAAAGTCTTAATCGCATTTTTTTGAGGTCTTAAATTTTGTTCAAGCATTGTCCAAAGTGTTTGACCTTAAAAAAGCATAAATATATTTGTTTTCCCTCTTAATATTATCTATGGCGTGCTCCATCTACGGGATTGGTTCGGGCCAGGGTGCGTCTGGCCAAGGTCCTCTGTCTGGGTGATGTCACGTAATTTGCGACAAACACGGGAAGGTGATGTGACGCTCTCCACATGTAGTGAAACCAGAGTAAAACAGACAGCAAAATGGGAAAAATGTAAGTTTGCATACTCCTGGTTAGAGAAAGATGAGTTTTAACAGTAGCTGAAGCCTGTCAATGAAAACAACCGCATAATTTATTCTTTAAGCTTTGTTTCTTCCGAGCTTATTGGGGTTCTGTTGCATGGTTGTGCTCCATTGATGTATTTAACTACACTGTTTAATATTAACAACTTTATTAAGTTAAATGTTTGATACTTATTAGAACTTGAAGTGGTGATGAGGTCCTAAATATTCTGAGAAGGTATTTAAAAAGTCTTAAAAATGTATTAAAATGATCTTTAGGATTCCTGCATTTACCCTGTGTAAATATTTAAATGTTTATTTTAATTTACACTATTACAAATATTATTTTTGAAATTTTATTATTAAATATAATATTTTAATGTCACTTTTATCACAGCTGATTGGCCTGGTTTGGTTATGTGATCTCTAATTTAGAAAAAAACCTGTTCTGCAGCAGATTAGCTATGTAGCTTAAAGGGATAGTTCACCATAAAAGGAAAATGTGCTCACTATTCATTAAACTTCCTGCCGTTCAAAAGACACAAAAGAAGGTATTTTGAAGAAAGTTGGAAACCTGCAACCATTGACTTCCATAGTAGGAAATAAAAATACCATGGAAGTCAATGGTTACAGGTTTCCAGCTTCCCTCAAAATCTTTTGTGTTCAACAAAAGACAAATCGTCATAAAGCTTTAATAAATGATGACAGAATATTGATTTTTGAGTGATCTATCCCTTAAATTTACCACGGCAATGACACCATGTCAAAACCAACCTTCCTCCTTGAGCCTGAAAATCAAACTGTTGCTCAAACTTACCTGGGTACAAACTCAAGCTGGCTTTTTGCAACAATCCTCTGCTTATTGTTGATGTACTTGTAAACATGCAAAATAAGTAATATCAGTTTAGTAGTGCTTGTTTTAGTACTTCTGACAGTAGCTAAATATTAAAGGGTCACAAAACCCCCCTGTCTCAGCAAAAAGTCAGGAAAGAGGGCGTGTCCAGCTCTGAGAGTGTGGGAGTGTCGGGGGAGGGAAAAAGGGAAGGCTTTGCAAAGAAGGGAGTTTCCATTTGAGCACGCGCTGAGTTTCACAGGCAAAACAAACACACAGACGCAGGGGAGAAAGACAGTGACTGTGCTTACATGGACATCATTGAATTATTTGCCAAGTTATTAATTTGTCGATCTTAACTGCAGTTTGGCATATTCTCTGTTTATTCAGGAATATTTCCTGCATGTTCACCGTGACAAACGAGAGGAACTGATGGAAAGTGGAGTTTTAATGTTTGATACCGCGCGGCGAATGAGAGAAAAAAACCTCCGCATTTCTCTGTAACTCTGATGCACTCTGAAGGTTGCGTCAGAAAGCCGTGTGTGTATAGACTATCCTGTCACAAAAAACATGTTTACATGTGGAGAGCAGCATTTACAGCGGATCTTTCAGTCTATAATATTGTACTATAATATTGCAGTGATATTAACATATTGTAAACTTAGTAACTAAATCATTTCGACTGAGGTATGTCTTTAAACACTGAAAGAGCGCTGCTGACAATACAAACTAACTTTGCCATCTGAATGAACAAAGGGCATTGTTCTCACATTTACCAAACCTGTAGACACAGGACAATCAAACTGGAGCCGTGTCTTTTTTTAAAGAGAGACGAGTGGAAAATCCAGATTTCATCATTTCGAGATGCGAAAAGCTTTCGGGTACAAATGTTCCTTACAAACGCATTTCTGTCACGTGCACTGTAGTCCACACGTGAGTCTAACTGCGCTCTCATAGTGGGGAAATGAAAACAAAACCTTCGTTGCAGCATAATAATAAACACGGCATAATAAAAATGCAACACTGATGACCCGTGTCTCCAAATTCTCACTCTTTCACTTGTTTTTGCAACACAGTGTGGTGTCTCTCTTCTGTCTGAACACTGGTAAAACAGTCTTCGAAGCTATCATGCATATTAATGAAGTTGCACACAATAGAGCGTGCTGATTGGTTTTAACCCAGTCTCTCATGAATTAATGCCACACCCTCAGATACATCACAATGTTTTTGAGGGTACAGACATCCACTCTCCACTCTGAAATACATGCAAATATCTCATGGCCGTGACACAGCTTCAAAAATTAGTTTCAAACCGGAAGAATGAATTTGCTCAAAATACCGCAAAAACAACCAATTTTCACTTTTTAGTGCAATATATGTGTCCTAATAGTGTTTATAACAGCGTGGGACACAAATATGACCATCAACAGCTCAAAAAATGTGTTTTGTTGTTTCATGACCCTTTAAATGTGGCTCTGTGTGTAGAAGTCTAATGTGTGTTGTGTTTGTAGTCAGGGATCTGCCCCTTCCTCGCTTTGTGATGGGCAAGAACGAGCAGGAGACGAGGCACATGGTGATGTTCACAGATGCAGAGAATCAGGGGCCCTTTCTCCCCAGACCTCCAGGCCGAGTGCAAGCCAAAAAAGTATCAGCGCACGAGATGATTCAGCCCTGTGTGCCCACTGCTGATCCTCAGGTACTTCATACTGAGAATATGTATCTAATTGAACATTTGTGAAAATAGGAAAACATTTGTGTTGTGTTTAGATGTAGCTATATCAATCACTGTCTATTATATTGTAAAATCTAATTGAAGAAAAGTATTGACAAAACAGAGAGAGGGTCAGTTTTTGCTCTTAAAGGCACAGTTCACCCAAAAGTGAATAATTCTTGTTAATTTACTCAGTTCATCCAAGATGTAGGTGACTTTTTTGCTGTAGAACATTGAAGAATATTTTGAGCTAAATCTGTGGTCATTTAAAAGTGATCGGACTACAGTCGCACAGTTAGACCAGGCTGAGGATTAAAGCTAATAATATTGTAAATAATATTTAATTTCTTACATGGATCAATTGTTTCACTTCACAAGATCTCAGTTTGTCATCAGGAGCCATTGCTATTGATTTGGACTTGTTTCTATTTGTTTATTTATTACATAGAAACACATTAACTCAAAAACTTCTTTAATGTTCTGCAAAATAAAAAAGTCATCTACTTCTTCGATGACCTTTGGGTGAGTAAGTTACCAGGAAATTTTCACCAAAGTTTTGGGTGAACTATCTCTTTAATTGAATTGTTATTCATTATTGTTTGTTCACTTAAATAATTATTTGGAAAAAAAGACTTAATCAAAAACTAAGTATTTTTAGTTCTGATCTCTCACAGATCTGAATGGCATTTAGTGTGTTGTTTTTTTATAAATCATGTTGTAAGTCATTTTTTTTCCTCAGAAACTATACATTCTACTGAAAGGAGAGTTCACTCCAACTTGCTCTATAGAGTCTGTATAAAGTGTACTGTTCTGAATCTATTAACTGACTACTTGTTCACTTCACCATATCTGTTGGCTTTTCCAAGGCCATCTGTTGGCTGTAAGAGTTACTAAGCAATTAATTTAGTTTTCTCTGACGCCAGCCGGACACCACATCTCCTGTAGTGTCTCCACACCAGTCCCCTCCTACTTCACCCCTTGCCTGGAGGAAGCATAAGCGACAGGCCAGCGGTGGCAACGTGGACAGACAGCCCTCTGTGCCAGGAGTTGTTTGGCCACATTTTAGAGAAGCACAGCCAGGTATTCAATGGTTAATGATAGATATTTAAGTAACAAAACAAGTGTCCTTACTGAAATAAGTTTATTATATCATATCATAGATATATATATGATATTATATTATATTTTATTATATTTAGGAATGTCAGTCAATTAAATTAAATTGCAAAATTTTTCATGAATTACCCCCTAAAGAAAGTTTCAAATCATTTATGTGATAAATACAAAAAGGATCAAGCTTAGATTAGTTCATTGGTTTAAAAAACTTCAGTTCATTCATTGATGAATTTTTTCGTCATATGCTGAATTTTAGGGACTTGTAACTGTATTCTAGTATAGACTGTAAGTTGTCCGCCACAATGTTTTTGACTAATCATCTCTATGAAATGTTCAATGTCTTGAGCAGATCAGAGTATGTGTATTATTATGAAAAATATAATGTGGTATAGCTTATGTATTAAATGTATAATTTTCTATAATATTTAAATTGGTCCATTGAATCAACATCATTATGTTATGTTACGTTACGTCACATTACATCTCTTAAATTCACGTTATGTATTGTTTCCTTATGTTTTATTGCGTTATGTTACGTCACTTTTCCCGGTTACATTGCGTTGTTACGTCAGGTTACCTTATGTTACGTCGCACTACCTTATGTTACATCACTGTACCTTATGTTATGCTTCGTCACTTTATGTTATGTCACATTATGTTACGTCACGTTGTGTTACGTCATGTTATGTTACATCACATTGCCTTGTGTTGCGTCACGTTATATTGTTACATCGTGTTATTCTGTTACATCATGTTACGTTATGTGATGTGGCGTTATGTTACATTGTGTTACTTTGTTGCGTTACCTTCAGGGTGCGAATTATAGGAGGGTTTAGGGAGGTCTGACAACCCCCCCACCCACCCCCCTCTAATAAACGCTTGATCCCTCCCCTGAAGGAAATCAAAACCAGATGTATGGGTGGTCTTCCCTTTTTAAATAGTTTGCTTTGATCTGTATCTTAAATAATATTAATAATTAAAATGTGAATATACTTTTGACCACTTCATAATGGTTCGTGCCATTTTCAATGCATTATCGCGCCAATCAGTCTATGCGAGAAGCCATTCAACAGTCTGAAACTGCAGATCAAGAGCACCAAGATGCTTTATTTCCTGTAAAATATGTGTTTCTATCTACATATATCTTAAAAGTAAAGTAAATTTAGATGCATTGTTTGATAGTTTGACCTGCAGTAACCTCTAAAATAGATAATCAGGTGACTGTAGGTCAGAATACACTAAATATCCCTCAAAACACTGTATACTTCTATAGGTTTTATTAATATATTACATGTAATTTAAATGAATACATAAATTTCATTGAGGCATGTATTACAGAAACCAACCCAAACTTACAGAAAAGGTTGACCCCCCTCCGATCGTCAATGTATAATTTGCACCCTGGTTACCTTATGTTGCATATCTTATGGTACATTATAGTACGTTTGACAATCATGTGATATCACTTGGTTTACTGGATTATTGCTAAATGTCTGTTATGTTTATTCTTTTTAAAGTCCTTATCTTTCCTCTAAGGTCCTTCCTCTCTCTCTCTCTCCCTCTCCCTGTCTTCCCTCAGGGCCAGTTCCAGGTGATGGGATGTGGTCGGCTCATTCACCACCTCCAGTCCAGGAAAGTTGGGTTAGCTTTACAGACACGCCTCCCTCCAGCACACTTCCAATGCATCCTCCCTCAGCTCAGGTAATGCAGCCCCTGCCTCTATGAATATTTTTGGAATGTATACAATAAAGTCTGTCAGCACTAGCCTTTTCTGACAGAACAGATGTTTACTGTAGTATGCACAGCAACACAAAGGAAGATTGTAGTAAATATTTGTCAAACCCCAAATGGATGCAAATTGTCAGTAATATAAGTAGTGTATGCTGTTTATCAAGACCTGGGATCCTCTGATTTGTTTTTTTTATCTTAAATGTGTCACCATTTTATTGAATTTTATTGAACAACTGAATAGCTAAAGTGGTTGTATGAATGCTGTGCCACTATTTATACTACTGATAAAAAAGTAAGGGAGAACAATTGACAGACTTTTACAATTAAAATTCTCATGTTCATCAGATTTAAACATATATTTAAAATAAAAAAAATACATTTAAAATTGTACAATAAATTTTTATTTTTCTAAAATTTCTAAGAGAGATTTTCTAAAATTTATATTTTAAAATGACGACATGTTATATATAAAACATTCTATAGGAAAGACATCCGTGAAGGGTGTACTCATTTATGCTGACTGAGCACAAACACACACAGAAACTCTTATATTCATGGATATAACTGTTTAATAAAATGCTTTTAAATGTACCAAAATTATTCATTTTAATTCATTTTAAAGTGGGGTTACTCATAAATGCTGAGCACAATGTACAGTTGAAGTCAAAATTATTTGCCCCCCTGAACTATCCACACCCCCCCTATTTATTTTTTTCCCCAATTTCTGTTTAACAGAGAAATTATATATTTTTTTTACTAATTTATAAACATAGTAGTTTTACTAACTCATTTCTAATAACTGATTTATTTTTTCTTTGCCATGATGACAGTAAATAACATTTTACGAGATATTTTTCAAGACACTTCTATACAGCTTAAAGTGACATTTAAAGGCTTAACCAGGTTAATTAGGTTAACTAGGCAGGTTAGGGTAATTAGGCAAGTTATTGTATAGCAATGGTTTGGTCTGTAGATAGTCGAAAAGAAAATTAGCTTAAAGGGGCTAATAATTTTTGACCTTTATTTTTATTTTTTTATTAAAAACTGCTTTTATTCTAGCCGAAATAAAAGAAATAAGACTTTGGCCAAAAGAAAAAATATTATCAGACATACTGTGAAAAATTCCTTGCTCTGTTAAACATCATTTAGGAAAAAAAAAAATAGAGTGGTACGGTTCGGTTCGGTACGCTTTTATGGCCGTTTCAACTGTCAAAAGCATACCGAACCGAACTGTACTGTACCACTTTTTCGGCACCCTTTCGAAAGGGTACCAAAGACGAGAAAGGGTACCAAAAGGTGGAGCTACACGCGCAGCTGAACTCTGATTGGTTTACAGAGATAAGTAACGATCTCGTGGAGCTAGCCAGAATCAAAACAATGGAGCCGCCATGTTTTTAAATACACAGCCGAGACAACTATATGCATTATAATACCGCATGGAACGCATAATCCATGGATGACACGGGCTCAAAACAAACCTTGTCGTTGTCTTGATGAACAGCCACAAAGCCAAGAATCTGCCGTGTCCTGTTGTTTTACGAGGCCGTCTAAAAGTGCGAGCGGTTTTCACTTTCTCCAGAGAGCTTGCGATCGCGTCTAGATTTGATATAACGAACTGATTTCATATAATGTGAACGAACTGTACAGCTTTACTGTAGACATTTATTCGAGCAAGAATGACGTTGACTGAAACTCTCTGTAGTACACCACGCCCACCAAAAGGGTACCCTTTGTAGTGGAAATGCAAGCCTGATAAAGGTGACCCCGTACAGACCCGTACCGTACTGTACTGTACCACTCAGTGGAAACGAGCCAAAAGGGGGTCTAATAATTCTGACTTCAACTTTATGTATGTATGTATGTGTGTATGTGTGTATGTGTGTATGTATGTATGTATGTATGTGTGTATGTGTGTATGTATGTATGTATGTATGTATGTATGTATGTGTGTATGTGTGTATGTGTGTATGTGTGTATGTGTGTATGCATGTATGTATGTATGTATGTATGTATGTATGTATGTATGTATGTATGTAAAGTGCTTCCTGAGGCGTGACAGAGGCGTGCCTTTTTGGGACTTTAAAAATTCGTCCAGTCAGGGTTCTAAATCTCATAAAATGTCTGGGATTCATCTTTTGCTCGTATGCGTTTTTGCATCACTTTTTTACTTAAGCCTACTTTCACTTGGCTTCTCAACTGACTATGCGCGCACAGTCACAAGAGCGAGAGAAACATTTAATAATTGACTCAACGACTCAAAAAACCTTACTCGAAGAGGATGAAATGACGGTCCTAAACTGGCTGCAAAATGTATGAGCACTATTTATAATGGTTAATTGATGCAATTGCCTTATTTAAATAATCTTAATATTAAAATAAGTTTTAATCTTGTAATTATGATATTTTTTAGAGCTGTTGTCTGTGTTATTCCCTTTTCTGTCATTTATTTGTCATTTGCTGAATATTTCATTAATTTGATGATGTTAATATATTACATATGCTATTTTATATACATATCTAAAATGCTTTGGCATTCAAATTTGCTTTGCAAACTTGAAAGAAAGAGAGAAACAGATTTTACCTGTCAGTGGGTACACATGGCTCCTGAATAACATAAAAGTAAGAGAAATTGTGGATGATTTTTTTTTCTTTACTCGATTGAAAAGAAGTGTATAATAAATAAAATTATTGTTAAAAATTTAATTATGTTTTGTTTGTCGTATATAGTTAACTATTTATGTGATGTGGGTAAATGGTGTGTTTCAAGTGGGCTACCACCGCAAGTATATTTCAAACCTATGGGAAGGTGTGTGTGTGTGTGTGTGTGTGTGTGTGTGTGTGTGTGTGTGTGTGTGTGTGTGTGTGTGTGTGTGTGTGTGTGTGTGTGTGTGTGTGAGAGAGTGTGAGAGAGTGTGAGAGAGTGTGAGAGAGTGTGAGAGAGTGTGAGAGAGTGTGAGAGAGTGTGAGAGAGTGTGAGAGAGTGTG